>QEOT01124122.1:61714-136080 GCA_003123785.1 Pterocarya stenoptera
CAACTAATATAACTATATAATAGTATTAGTATAAATTTTAAAGTATTAGACTATTAGTAATATAGTATAGCTATATATTAGTAATATTAGTATAAGTATAATTGTATAAGTACTATAGTCTATAGTCTATACTTATTACTTATAAGTTTATAACTATACTAAATCATTATAACTTATACTAATATATAATATAGTTATAAATTTATTAACTTATAATAAATCACTATAATATAGTATAACTAAACTAATATAATAACTAATATAATCATTAGTATAACTATATAAATATATAATAGTATTAATAGTCTATACTTAATTATAATATAGTATAATTATATATAATTAATTATATATAAAAAAATATAAAAATATATAAAAATAATATAAAAATAATTTATATTTGGTCCGGTCCGGTCCGAAAAACCGCCGGACCGTGGACCGGACCGAATATGGTCGGTCCAAAAAAAAAAAAGGACCGGACCGGACCGGACCAATACCGGTCCGGTCCGGTTTTCTCAGTCCGGACCGACCGATGATCACCCCTAGTTTCATCTATTGATTCGGTCTCATCATCTATAGATACTTCAGATGACACAACACTTTGATCAACTGTCGCCTCAACTATTTCAGCCTCAATATCTTTCCTATGTAATGGGATCATCTCATACTGACTCAAATCCACAAATAAATTTAAGACAAGTTGACTCTCTTGGTATCTTTCCGTTGTCTTGCTTGGTGAACATCAAAGTTTCTTTCCGGCTGATCAAACCTTATGTCAACACCATAGAAGTATTTGGAACATAATGTATGTCACTCATCATCAATATATGTTTCTGCAATTCTTCTGGACGGGCCTTATTACACATTGTGCGTTTCAACTTTCCAAGAAACCATTCAATGGGATACATCCACCTATACTGGACTGGTCCTGCAAGTCGAGCCTCCCGTGGCAAATGAACAGCTAAGTGAACCATTATGTCGAAGAATAACGGTGGGTAAATACTCTCCAACTTACACAATATTAGTGCAATTTCTCGTTTCATACGATCCAAAACTTCTACATTCAACATTCTAGCACATAAGTCTTTAAAAAAGCACCCAACCCAGTTAACGCAACCCGCACATCTCTGGTCAAGAACTCACGAATACCAACAGGCAAGATACATTGTAAAAATACATGACAATCATGGCTTTTTAGTCCAATAATTTTCCAGTCATTTGTTCGCACACACTGACTTAGATTCGAGGCATACCCCTCTGGTAATTTAATTTTTTGCAACCACTCACAAAGTGTAACCCTTTCGTTACTTGACAATGTATACCACCCAATTGGCATGTAAACAGGTGAACCACTTTCTTGCAAGTGCATTTCAGGTCTAATTCCCAACCATTTTAGATCTTTTCATGAGTTTATATTATCCTTCGTTCTACCTTAAATTGACATCAACGTTCCTAACACGGACTCGCATATATTTTTTTCAATATGCATAACATCGACACTATACTGCAATTTTAACATCGACCAGTAAGGGAGTTCAAAAAAATACTCTTTTTTGTCCAATTCAACTCATTCGTACTTTATTTTCTCTTTTGTTATTTTTTACGAAAATCATTACTTCTGACATTTACAAACTGTGCCTTAACATCTTCACCAGACAAGAATGGTGGAGGGTGCCCCCATTCAACAGTGTCATCAAGCATCCTACCATTTCCACGCCATCTATGTTCACTAGGTAAAAATCGACGATGACCCGTGAAGCATAGTTTCTTCCCATACGTAAGTCATTCAGATTGGGTATGTTTGTTATAAGTTGGACATGTCAATTTCCCCTTTGTGCTCCAACCTGACAAGTTTACATAAGCAGAAAATCATTTATTGTCCATAACATCGCAGCATGCATCTTGAACGACTTGCTTCTTGATGAATTAAATGTTAAGACCTCATTCTCCCACAAATCTTTCAATTCTGCTATCAGTGGCTGTAAGTGTATGTCTATATCATTTCCCGATGATTTTGGACCTGGAATTAGCAAACTCATCATAAAATATGGATCTTTTATACACTTCCACAGTGGTAGATTATATGGCATAAGTACAACTGGCCAAGTACTATGACTAGTACTCATGTTCCCAAATGGATTAAATCCATCTGTTGCTAACCCAAGTCGAACATTACGAGGTTCTTTAGCAAACCATGGGTGTTCTAAGTCAAATTCCCTCCAAACTTGAGAGTCTACAGGATGTGACAACACATTATCATTCTTGACTCTAAATGATGAGTGCCATGTCATATCTACAGCCGTTGAACGTGACATGAATAACCGTTGTAATCTAGGTATCAATGGAAAGTGATGTACAACCTTCCGCAGCACATTCTGCTTCTCAGTTGTCCATCTTGATTCATGGCAAATGAGGCACTCGTTCAACTGCTCATTCTCTTGCCAAAATAACACACAATCATTCATTCTTACATGCATATATTAGATTATAATCAAACCCGAGTCCTCTTTTCAACTGTTTTGCTTCGTAGAAGTTGCGGGGTAAAATATTGTCTGATGGAAGTGCCTTTTTAAACAGCTCGAGCAACATATTGACAGCCTTAATAGATATTCGACACGTGAATTTTATATGAAGCAGTCTAACTGTCAATGATAACTTACTATGCCTTGTACACCCTAGATATAACTCACACTGTGAATCATTCTACAAGAGGGTAAAAGTGTTATGGCACAGATCATTTGAGTTTGATGGATCTGTTCCACTTTCATCCATAAACAATCCCGCACCAATGTCGGCCAGGATTTGCTCCATATCTTCTTCGGGATTATCACCAACAACCTCAAGATGTACAATTTCATCGATGTCTTCTTCTTCATCTCGAAGTTTGAATGACGTTGGATACGGTTCTCCATGTAAAACCCAATCGGTATAACCTTGGTCAATACCTTTGACAAACAAATGATCACTCACCAACTCTATCTTATGAGAACGCAAATTCTTGTAAAGTCGGCATGGGTATCTAATACGACCATCACTACCAATTGTACAAGATGCGAACTCCAAAAATTTCTTAACTCCTTCAGCATATACATTGTAATCCTCACCCAACCGATCTCTAACTCGTATCCAACTCTTATCCATGTCTAATATTCTATTATAAACAGTCACCAAAATCAACAAACAATCAATTATCTAATCTATTGTGCAATTTCTTCATTTCACCAGGTAGTTGGTCCTATCCCATTCGGGATTGTAAGATCATAATTGCCAACCTACCAACTATTATCTGTCACGTCCAACAAAATTTCAACAGCATATTCCCATAGTCCTCCAAATATGCTTGTTTGGTTATGCACACTGACGAGTAATACATCAATGCACCATCACCGAAATTACATATCCAGAGAACAATAAGGGATGACTCTACTAAAATCATAATGTCGGATGCAACAGTTGTCCATCTTGATCTTACTATCCACTCTAGACAATTCAAGAGTTATCAATCAACCATTCAACATGATTGATAACTCTTGAACGGGTCTAAGATTTAAATATTTAAACACAATAATAATGTAAAACATTCAGAATACAAGATCATACTAGAATAGAATATACGAGAATCCCTAACTATTTTAAAGTCATTTATAATTTAAGTTTATAAATTTTTAAGTTAATTGTAAGATAATTTTTCTAACTATTATCTTTTAAGTATTAATATGAGTTTAAGTATTAATAATTCTTATGTTTCTTATTTTTAAGTCATTTATAATTTAAGTTTATTAATAATTTAAGTTAATTGTAAGATAGTATTTACAACAATTAGAGAAGGTGATCTGGCATGAGGGAGAAGGGAAGCTCATCGTGAGACAACAAGGCGTGCTGCGGTCAAGGGTGCTGAGCGTCGACTTGGGCAGTGTTCAAAAGTGTTCCGGTGTCTTCCTCTGGCAGATGAAGGTGCGTGAAGGAGGTGGGTGGTCGGGAAAGGGGAGGAAAAAGGGGCTGAGAGTACAAAAACTGCTCTGTTTTGGCATAGCAAAACAGAGGAAAGTTGCTGGGTTGTTTTCATGGTGTTCGGACGTGAGGTAGTGTGCAGTGATGCTGTTGAGCTCAGCGTGAGGGTGAGAGAGGCAGTCAGATGAGTGGGAGGGAGGGCGAGAGAGGCCGAGAGAGAACGTAGCTCACTGCATGGAACAAAACGGATAGACCAGAAAAATTCACTGACTTGTAAAGGAAAAACTGAAAATGCAAAGGAGAGGAATATTATAGTTCGGATAGACCAGAAAAATTCACTGGTTTGTGGAGAAAAACTGAAACCAAAAATGGAGAACTCGAAGGAAGAAACAGAAAAAGAAATGAAGAGAATAAAAGAAGAAGTTAATGCACGGCTTGAGGAAGAACAAAACAGAGCAGTGCAGAGGAAATAGAGAGGGGTCGGTGCAGGAGAAGAAGAATGAAAGAACAAGAAAGAAGAAGAGAAGAGGAAGAAGCCCTAAGGTTGGGAGTGAAACGGCACCGAGTGGGAAAAGAAAATAATGGGCTGGGTTGGCTCAAAACTTGGGCTGGAATCCGAATGGGTTGGGCCCAAAAGAAAAATAAGGCTAACCCAAAATAACCCGGTCCGAAAAATTAGTAAGTCCAACAAATGAAAATGTGCAATAAAAATAAATAAAAGTCAAATAAAAACACTATAACTCAATATTAATAAATAATTAAAATAATTAAAGTTCAACAACAAAATAAAATAAAACAAAGGACAAATTTAAATGTAAACAATAATTAGTATCCAGCAAGCACATTAAAATAAATTTCACAGCTTCAAAATCATAAAAATAAACTAACGATAAATCCAATAAATTTAAAATAAGAGAAACAAGATTTAAATTAATTAAAATATTCCTTCAATTAAAATCACTAAAATATGGGATGTCACATCCTCCCCTCCTAAAAAAAAAATTCATCCTCAAATTTGCAAGGTCAAGCATCAGCACCAAAACAGGATACAAGGCACAACTAAAAACATGCTTGAGAAAAACCTACCATCAACAAGTTCTGAACAAGCATGAGTAATGCTTTCCCAAGTTTACTCCTATAGGCAATTACATCCTACTTGCACTAGTTTCCCAATGGCACATCACATCTTAATAGCTTCATATAATAATCTGTGCTAACCTCAATCGACTTCTGTGCTATAACTTCCAAACCTCCATTGTATACTACACTTTGGTAACCTAAAAGCCACTTCCAAAGTTAACCGTCAATAACATAATTGGTACAACTGAGTCATTAATCCCCAACTACAAGTATCATCTCAAAATTTCAAATCACTACTAATTCCTCAAAATTAGCACAAAATTTTAACTCTTATTACAACCAAAAATATCACACCCCTGTTGTGCAATCTGATAATTCGCCACATACATAAAATTTATGTCTTCATAAAAATAATACCATTGAGTATAAGCTGGCTCCATATATACCAACCAAAAACTTTTACCACATTTTGGTAGAAAATACTCTCTTTCCCACAACCATGAGTTATCACTCATAGTCCTCAAATAACTCCCTTTGCCTTAATCAAGATCAATACTTTGCAAAATATCTCCATTTTCATTGACAAAAACCAATACCAATCATCCTCAGCATCCTAAATTGAAATCAAGTAACATCAGCCCAAAATACATTTGTCTCATCTAAGATAAGGAACATACTCTAAAAGACTCAAATCCAACCCGGCCAACCAATAAGAATGCCTATAAACTTCTACCCGACAACCTAAACCCAAAAGCTCCTCACCTAAATCCTAAATACCATCTCATCTAATAGTGACTAAACTCACTACGAAGCACCATTGATTTCACCAAAATATTATTGAAACCTTCTTGGTAACTCGTCCACCTACTTCTACTCCTATAAGCTAGTATTAGAACGATTAGTTCCTTCAATAGCACAACACCATTACACCTCAAGACAAGTCATACTGCTCAAATCTTCATTCCACCAAAAACTATTGCACAACACTCATGAATCCTAATACTTTAGTAGCTCATATACTTGATTATGCTATCCACTGTTGATGCCTAAGCTTCAACTTCCAAGATTTTATCACACACCATACGTGACGACCCATCAATATCTTTTTAAGTTAAATAACAATGTCCTTAATTCTCCGAACTGGACACTCAATCTCCAAAGGAAAGTATAGCCTCGCAATTTAAATTCTTATGTGACCTCAAGTCACAATTAATTCTTGAAGGTAATCACAACAATTATTGCCAACCATCATTCCATTGGGTAACCCACTTCAATTGCACACTCTAATCGACTCACCAAAACTCCAAGTCAAAATCTCTTAAATTTAATACTATCATATCGACTCCTCTTCAACACCTACTAAAGCCACTTCTTCCAAACCAAAAAAAAAAAATGAGACTAGGACCTGTACTCTTCGAAATCTATACACACTCACAATTAATACGCGTCGATCTCATGCACCCTTAGCCAAAATCAAAAAGCCTCCACAAGTGCATGTGATCCATCACTACCATTTCCATCATCTGGACCTACATCCTTGAAATCAACTAGAATCATTTCCTAAATCCTTAAGATCGATAACCTTAAATCTAAAACACTCACCTTATAAAGCTTGCAACATTCTAAAACCACAAATGTTAACATCTGCTTATCAAGGTCGGCAAGATCTAACACTCCTATTCTAATTAATCCCTCAATTGCTTGTTGAACCTACCACCTTAAATCCCGTAAACTTATTTCCTAAAAATTATAGAGCCTCAAACCTTAGATGAACTTCTCATAAATCTATTTTCGAAGTTCGTTGAACTTACAACCTCTTATTCCATAGAATTCACCTAGACCATGTCGTTCACTTTGAGTCTCGATATTACAAAAGCAAACCAAGTCGATAAAAATTCAAGTCTACTACACTAAATCTTCATGCCTAACAACGGCATTCATGGTTGTACCATCTTCCTGCCATAGCATAACCCTTAACCCACTTTCAACTTAGACAAATTAAAATATAATTATAACAAAATAAATTAAAATACAACAAAATAACATGAAATAAAATAGAATAAAACCAACAAAGTATAACAACATACAATAAATTAAAACAATTAAAATAACATACTTCAAACAAAATAAAACAAAACAAAATCAAATAAAATAAAATTCCTTAAATAAAATAACATATGACAAAATTAATAAAACAAATGAAGTAGTACACAATAAAATAATTAAAACCAATTAATTTAAATAATTTCAATTTACAACTTTAAAAAATTTCTGGTACTTCACCTATGAGACAAGTGGTTTTACCCCGGGCCAAACCTCAGGCTCATCATCCTTAAAATTTGTTGCCTAAAGCAAAGTCTAAGGCTGTGTTTGGGTACTCAAAGTATCCCAAGTATTCTCAACACTTTCCGTACGGACCAGAGTTCCTCAGCATCCAAACAACTTTAGCCAACCTACTTCAGACTCCCTCCCTCTCTCTTCACGCAGCCTAACGTCTCTCTCTTCGCACCATTTTCGAGCTCAGTTGTGTGTGAATGCCAGTGTGTGACGGCGAGGGAGAGGGAGGTTCGTGGTGGCTGGGTCTGCGAGAGGTGGTCGCTGGTGTGAGATGGTGGAGGTGCGGTGGCCTGGGTGGCCGCGTACGGCGGCGTAAGTGGAGAGAAACAACCGAAACCCATTTCCGTTGGGTTTCGGTTGTTTGGAGAGAGAGAGCTGCGCGTGGGGGAAATCAATAGTGGCTGGCTTGGTCGCCGGCGTGAGGGGGAGTCGCCGGTAGTGGCGGTGAGGCTGGGTGGCCGCGTACGGCGGCGCAAATGGAGAGAAACAACCGAAACCCATTTCGGTTGGATTGCGTAGGGGAGAGAGAGAGTCGCGCGTGGGATACATCGGTGGTGGCTGGGGGAGTCGCCGGCGAGAGAGGGAGTCGCCGGTGGTGGCGGTGAGGTTGGGCGGCGCACAGCGGTGCCCGGGCTGGGCTGAGATCCGATTCGGGCGTTTGGAGAGGATCGGGCCAGAGGAGGGAGAGAGAGAGAGAGAGAGAGAGAGAGANAAATTACTATAATATTTATCACTATTATAAAATCACTATAATATTTATGGGACCCACACCTTTTTTTACTACCTATTCAAAAATCAACAACTCAACATACTTCATACATCCAAACAACTCAAAACACTTTCAATGGGACCCACAAACTCACTTCAATCTCTACTCACAACTATTCACAACAGTTCTCAACACTTCTCAACACTTCTCGTTGTCCAAACACAGCCTAAAATACTCACTCTCTCATACTCATTCCACACCTATTTTAATCCTTGATAATTATGTCAAACATAATGTTCAGAGATTCTAACTTTCGAATATTCTTACCTATGCTTTAAATACTTCATACCCCTCCTTGTATACCCATTCTTACACATAGTTTCAATCTTCATACATTCCGGGACCTAGATCAAGTCTAAGAATATTAACCTCAATCATGCCCTTAAAAGCCCAATAATATTTCCGAAACCTCTTCATAATGTAATAAATTCATACTAATATCGAGATACACTCTCCACAGTCCTTGACCTTTTGTCTCATACTTGATTCATGAAGATATTCAACTCGTGATTTCTAAAAGTTGAAAGTTCTCAATAATCCTCAAAAACTGAAAGTCTATGGCCACAAGATTCAAGTCCTAAGTAATCTCAAGTTAACAAATTTCCAAACTTCAAGAGATTTACTCTCAAAATCATATTACTAAAACCGCGCTTCCGCTGTGCATTCTGATGATTTTGCCAAAAAAAATGTTTAAAACCAGGAGTCTAATCTATTTTAATATCTACAAAGATGACTCTTACCGCACTATGGTAGCAACTCGCTTTCTTGTCTCCTAAATTCATACACACTCATTTATACCCTTTCATTCTCAATCACATTCAAAACAAAAATGTTTTGTAATCGACAACATGGTGACATCTTGAGAACTTGGATTTTTAATAAACTTTTCAAATTATTGAGTTCATATATACATATGTGATTAGTTGTAACCATAAAACAAGAACATATATACTACTTTGAAATTATAAAAGTACCAAAAATGTATATGCAAACGTAGTAACAATATACCTCTAGAATCTAACATTCCTTCCAAAACCTTAACCTTCAATCTTATCAAATCATTTTGTAAAAATCTACATAATGAGCCCACCGAATTTAAAACCTCAATCGTCATGAAATCAGCTTATAAAATTTGCAAAATCTAACACCTCAAGTTTCATAAAACATCATTCCCAAAGTTTGCCGATTTCTAAAACCTTATATACCATCAAGATTAATCCTTACAATTTGCATAGTTCTAGACATCAAGTCAAAACAGAAATGATTTCCTAAACTCGCCTATAACTCAAAACCTCATATACCATAATCTGAAGAATCTCAAACCTCAATTATCCACATCATCATCTCATAGTCCTCAAATTTCTAAACCTAAAATTACTTCCTAAACTTGTAGGAGTCCAAAACTTTATGGCTTATAGTCTTCAGAATCTCAAACCTGGCTTCTGATACCAACTGTAATGCCCCGTCCTTATGGGTCCGAAGAGTTAACTCATATCACTTAAAAGTCATTTTCCAACCACAAAGTACATACTCCAATTTTTCTCTATTACACAAAATATTCCCACATTAATTACTCTAGTATAATTAAACTAAGACAACACAAAGTCTTAATATAAACATCAACCTCCCAACATATCACATCATTAAATCACAACGAACTTACTGAATAAGAATCCTCAATACTCATATAAACCTTCTATACTTAATCCATTATTCTTAACTCATCTCACCCATGCTTCATATTCTCGATCCTCAGCTAAAATATTTAAATCATCTGAAAAATCTTATGGAGATAAGGGGGTGAGTTATCAACAACTCAGTAACCAGAAAACATATGCTAGTATGTAAACATGAGCCTTTTCAGAAAGTTTAGTATGCAGAAACAAAACATTTTATTTTCATATCCACATCTCAAGATGTATTATCATAAAATCAGAGCGACTTTTCATTCTTTTCATATTCATAAACCATTTCATATTCAAAAACTATTTGGCATAACATAACATAACTGAATATTTTCATCTTATCATATCATATCATATCATATATCATTTTTAACCCCCGTGGTAGGGTTGTGCAACCCCCGGTGGCCAAACCAGGCAGTATCATATTGTGAAACTTCTCCTTTTTCAATTTCGGAGCCCCGAGTGTGCACACAGGAAAGAACACATAAAATACCACTTTGTTTCCAAAGTGGGTACACCAGAAACAGAGAAGTTGGTACCAACCCAAACAGAGGCCACAGTTTTACATCCGTGGTAAGCTCAGAACAGAACAGAAACAGAATGTCATGCCAAAGGTTTCAGAAATCACATCATATCATATCAAAGTAAGGAACATTTTCATAACAAAAGAGAATCAGATCACAGAAATATAATTTATGCACAAAATTTCATATTCACTCTCTTTTACACAGTTCAGAAACAAAATGTCAAAATAAGCTCATGTCTACACCAGTCATGACAGAAAAATACTTTCTTCCTATACAGAATTTTATGAGTAATGCAGAATAAATAACTGAGGTCGTTTCCAAAATTTCTTTTCATAACAAAACATGCGCATTTTCTAAAATCGACCTCAAATCATTTTATTTTATGCAAAATCTAATATAGGAACCCCGCTTACCTGGACTTCTTAGCTTTTCAGAATTTTTCTCAAAAATGTTGAACAATTATTACTCGTCACCTATAAAATAATCACGTAATTTTCATAAATTTCTAATCAATCACATATTTCAATATTTAAGCCTAAGTTTATAAAATTACATATTTTAATTCCTCAAAACCTAAAATTCTCATAACCTCGAAATATATCATAACTTCCCAATTTCATCAATAATCAAATAATAAAAATTCCGTTAAAAGCATTAGTTTCCCAAAATACTAAAATAATAAAACCCACGTACGCCCAAAGAAAAACCTCCAGTACAAATGAAACCAATTTCTTTAACAAAGGTGTTTTGGGAAAGAAAAGACCGTTTCATAGACTTAAATCAAAACTTAACACATGTTTTAAAATAAAATAGATACTGATTTAGAACTAAAGAGACGTGCGCTGTGGCTTGCCCAATGAGCACAGAGGAACCGTTGTAGAGAGCAAGGTGTGGCAGGACTGGGTGATTAGCGAAGGCACTACCGAGTTGAGCGGTTGAACATGAGAGGAAGAGTGATGAGAGACAAGGTGATCATGGCGTGAGGGAGAAGGGAAGCTCATCGTGAGACAACAAGGCGTGCTGCGGTCAGGGGTGCTGAGCGTCGACCTGGGCAGTGTCCGAAAGTGTTCCGGTGTCTTCCTCTGGCAGATGAAGGTGCGTGAAGGTGGTGGGTGGTCGGGCAAGGGGAGGAAAAAGGGGCTGAGAGTACAAAAACTGCTCTGTTTTGGCATAGCAAAACAGAGGAAAGTTGCTGGGTTGTTTTCATGGTGTTCGGACGTGAGGTAGTGTGCAGTGATGCTGTTGAGCTGGGCGTGAGGGCGAGAGAGGCCGAGAGAGAACGTAGCTCACTGCATGGAGCAAAATGGCGTGCGGCTTCACTGACTTGAAGAGGAAAAACTGAAAATGCAAAGGAGAGGAATATTGTAGTTCAGATAGACCAGAAAAATTCACTGGTTTGTGGAGAAAAACTGAAACCGAAAATGGAGAACCCAAAGGAAGAAACAGAAAAATAAATGAAGAGAATAGAAGAAGAAGTTAATGCACGGCTTGAGGAAGAGCAAAATAGAGCAGTGCAGAGGAAATAGAGAGGGGTTAGTGCAAGAGGAGAAGAATGAAAGAACAAGAAAGAAGAAGAGAAGAGGAAGAAGCCCTAAGGCTGGGAGTGAAACGGCACCGAGTGGGAAAAGAAAATAATGGGCTGGGTTGGCTCAAAACTTGGGCTGGAATCCGAATAGGTTGGGCCCAAAAGAAAAATAAGGTTAACCCAAAATAGACCGGTCCGAAAAATTAGTAAGTCCAACAAATGAAAAGGCGCAATAAAAATAAATAAAAGTCAAATAAAAACACTACAACTCAATATTAATAAATAAATAAAATAATTGAAGTCCAACAATAAAATAAAATAAAGCAAAGGACAAATTTTAATGTAAACAACAATTAATATCCAACAAGGACATTAAAATAAATTTCACAGCTTCAAAATCGTAAAAATAAACTAACAAGAAATCCGATAAATTTAAAATAGGAGAACCAAGATTTAAATTAATTAAAATATTCATTCAATTAATATACACTAAAATACGGGGTGTCATAGTGGGTGCACCAAAAACAGAGAAGTTGGTACCAACCCAAATAGAAGCCACAATTTTACACCCGTGGTAAGGTCAGGACAGAATAGAAACAAAATGTCATGCCAGAGGTTTCAAAAATCACATCATATTGTATCAGAGTATAAAACATTTTCATAAAAGAATCAAATCACTAGAATATAATTTATGCACAAAATTTCATGTTCGCTCTCTTTTGCACAGTTCAGAAACAAAATGTCAAAATAAGCTCATGTCTACACCAGTCATGACAGAAAAATACTTTCTTCTTATACAGAGTTTCATGAGTAATGCAGAATAAATAACTGAGGTCGTTTTCAAAATTTCTTTTCATAACAAAACATGCGTATTTTCTAAAATCGACCTCAAATCATTTTATTTTATGCAAAATCTAATATAGGAACCCCGCTTACCTGGACTTCTTAGCTTTTCAGAATTTTCCTCATAAATGTCGAACAATTATTACTCGTCACCTATAAAATAATCACGTAATTTCCATAAATTTCTAATCAATCACATATTTCGATATTTAAGCTTAAGTTTATAAAATTACATATTTTAATTCCTCAAAACCTAAAATTCTCATAACCTCGAAATATATCATCACTTCCTAATTTCATCAATAATCAAATAATAAAAATTCCGTTAAAAGCATTAGTTTCCTAAAATACTAAAATAATAAAACCCACGTACGCCCAAAGAAAAACCTGCAGTACAAATGAAACCAGTTTCTTTAACAAAGGTGTTTTGGGAAAGAAAAGACCGTTTCATAGACTTAAATCAAAACCTAACACATGTTTTAAAATAAAATAGATACTGATTTAGAACTAAAGAGACGTGCGTTGTGGCTTACCCAATGAGCACAGAGGAGCCGTTGTAGAGAGCAAGGTGTGGCAGGACTGGGTGATTAGCGAAGGCACTACCGAGTTGAGCGGTTGAACATGAGAGGAAGAGTGATGAGAGACAAGGTGATCATGGCGTGAGGGAGAAGGGAAGCTCATCGTGAGACAACAAGGCGTGCTGCGGTCAGGGGTGCTGAGCGTCGACCTGGGCAGTGTCCGAAAGTGTTCCGGTGTCTTCCTCTAGCAGATGAAGGTGCGTCAAGGTGGTGGGTGGTCGGGCAAGGGGAGGAAAAAGGGGCTGAGAGTACAAAAACTGCTCTGTTTTGGCATAGCAAAACAGAGGAAAGTTGCTGGGTTGTTTTCATGGTGTTCGGACGTGAGGTAGTGTGCAGTGATGCTGTTGAGCTGGGCGTGAGGGCGAGAGAGGCCGAGAGAGAACGTAGCTCACTGCATGGAGCAAAATGGCGTGCGGCTTCACTGACTTGAAGAGGAAAAACTGAAAATGCAAAGGAGATGAATATTGTAGTTCAGATAGACCAGAAAAATTCACTGGTTTGTGGAGAAAAACTGAAACCGAAAATGGAGAACCCAAAGGAAGAAACAGAAAAATAAATGAAGAGAATAGAAGAAGAAGTTAATGCACGGCTTGAGGAAGAGCAAAACAGAGCAGTGCAGAGGAAATAGAGAGGGGTAGTGCAGGAGGAGAAGAATGAAAGAACAAGAAAGAAGAAGAGAAGAGGAAGAAGCCCTAAGGCTGGGAGTGAAACGGCACCGAGTGGGAAAAGCAAATAATGGGCTGGGTTGGCTCAAAACTTGGGCTGGAATCCGAATAGGTTGGGCCCAAAAGAAAAATAAGGCTAACCCAAAATAGCCCGGTCCGAAAAATTAGTAAGTCCAACAAATGAAAAGGCGCAATAAAAATAAATAAAAGTCAAATAAAAACACTACAACTCAATATTAATAAATAAATAAAATAATTGAAGTCCAACAATAAAATGAAATAAAGCAAAGGACAAATTTTAATGTAAACAACAATTAATATCCAACAAGGACATTAAAATAAATTTCACAGCTTCAAAATCATAAAAATAAACTAACAAGAAATCCGATAAATTTAAAATAGGAGAACCAAGATTTAAATTAATTAAAATATTCCTTCAATTAAAATACACTAAAATACGGGATGTCATAGTGGGTGTACCAGAAACAGAGAAGTTGGTACCAATCCAAATAGAGGCCATAGTTTTACACCCGTGGTAAGGTCAGAACAGAAGAGAAACAGAATATCATGCCAGAGGTTTCAAAATCACATCATATCGTATCAGAGTATAAAACATTTTCATAACAGAATCATATCACTAGAATATAATTTATGCACAAAATTTCATGTTTGCTTTTTTTGCACAGTTCAGAAACAAAATATCAAAATAAGCTCATGTCTACACTAGTCATGACAGAAAATGCATTCTTCTTATACTGAATTTCATGAGTAAAGCAGAGCAAATAATTAAGGTCGTTTCCAAAATTTCTTTTCATAACAAAACAGGCATATTTCCCAAAATCGACCTCAGATCATTTTATTTTATGCAAAATCTTGTATAGGAACCCTCCTTACCTAAACTTCTTAGTTTTTCAGAAATTCTCCACAACAGTACTGAACAATTGTCGAACGTCACCTATAAAAATTCATGCAGCTTAAATAAATCTCCAATGAACAGATAATCTCATATTACACCTGAAGTACCTATTTTAATTCCTAAAAAAAAACCCTAAAATTTTTCTTAATTCTAAAATACCATCACTTTCTAAAATTATCAATATCCACTTAAACGAATCCGTACCAAAGAGAATAATCAAATAAATATTATGATAAATACGGCATTCAAAGAATACTGTTGTTTTAAAATACTAAAGTACCCACAACGTATTATAGATTAATAGAATACTGAAGCTACTTAAAATCCCATAAAAATAAGTCCAACTAAAAAAAAGGAGTTCAATTAAAAACTAAATAGTTCAAATTAACAATATAATCATTTTTCTTTTATGTGAAATAAAAACCAAGTCCATTCATTAAACATAACCAATTAAACCAAGCCCATCAAAACAAAAACCCATTCAATTAAGATTATGTTTGGAAGATGAGATGAGAATTTTGTGTTTTGTTTTAAAGTTTAAAATATTATTTTTTAGTTTTGAGATTTGAAAAAATTGAATTAGAATTTGAAAAAGTTATATTGGGATTTGAAAAAGTTGAATTATTTATTATATTTTGTATGGGGATTTGAAAAAGTATAAAAATGAGATGAGATGAAGATGAAAATTTTAAATAAATCATCTTTTCCAAACATAATCTAAATCCACGTAACAATACATCTGAATCCGTCGTACTAAGGGGGCACATGTAAAAACACTTTAAAAAAGGTTTGGAGGCGTGTTACGGAAAAGTCAAAGACCAAAGGCATGATGACATTTTGTACTTAGAATAGCATGACCATAAAGTTTAAAACTTTACGTTAATATTTTCAAAAGAGTGCAAGGTTTTTCTACTATACGTTACCAGGAAAGCATAAAACATAACAAACGTAAAAGGAAACCAAAAGAGCAGGAGGTTCGACGGAGGCTCACCGTGAAGGAAAGAGGTCGCGGCAGAGCTGAGCGAGAGAGGAGTGAAGGCGCAGTGATGGTGGTTGGGTAGCTTGTGGTGGGCTCGCTTGACATATGGAGTTGCGGTTTAAGATGGAACTGTTGGTGGGTTACTCTATTTTTGGTAAAGCAAAACAGAGGAAGTTGTTGGGTGGTTGGGACGCGATGATTGGATTGTTTTATTTTTTGTGGTTGAGGCAACCGGCGTGGAGTAGTTTCAGTATGTGGGTTGCTCTGTTTTAGGAGTAGCAGAACAGGGTGTTAGCTTTGGTGATTTTCCATGGCTGGGCAACGGTGGCATAGGGCGGCTTCACTGACTTGAAGAGGAAGAATCGAAAACTGAAAATGGAGGGAAAGAGAGATGCAGTAGACGGCAACCCAGTGGAGAAACCGAAGGAAGCAATAAAAAAAAAAATGAAATGAAGAGGAGAAGGGGGTCTGTGGCACGGCTTGAGGAAAACAAAAAGAACAGAGTAGAGAAATAGAGAGGAGTTGGCGCAGCGAGAGAAGAAGAAAGGAAAGGAAAGAGAAAAAAGGAAGGAAGAGGAAGCCCTAAGGCATTGGGAGTGAAACGACGCCGCAAAGGTAAAATAAATGGTTGGGCTGGGCTGGGCTGGGCTGGGCTAGGTTACGGGTGGGGCTGAAGCCGAACAGGCTAAGCCCAGAAAATAAAAAAATAAAACTAAACCAAAATAGCCCAATCCGAAAATAAGTCCAACAAAGAAAAATGTACATTAATAAAATAATAATAATAAATAGAAATCAAATAAAAACACTATAACTTAATATTAATAAATAAAATAATTAAAGTTGAACAATAAAATAAAATAAAACAAATAGTAATTTAAATGTAAACAGTAATTAATATCAAGAAAGCACATCAAAATAAATTTTACATCTTAAAAATCGAGAATTAACCCAACGATAAACACGATAAATTAAACAAGAGAACCAATACTTAAATTAAATAAAATAGGAGAATTGCTATGCATCAACCTACACACCACACACCAAATTGTTTTTTATTTTTTTTTATTTTTTTTTATTCTAGTCTTCTTGAAACATTTATATTTTTTTATTCATCATCTATATAATACACATTTAAAAACAAATAAAAAAAAATTATGGTGTGTGGTGTGTAGGAAGATGCAAAAATTAATTCATTAGGTTAATTAGAGCATTTCAGCTTGTGTGGTGGCAGGCAACGAATAACGGTCCTCAAGTGTTGAAGTGCTGATGAGGACCTCCTCCCTCGAAGAACCTTCATTTACATCCGATATCGGATGTAATTCTACTATCTCTAATTCTAATATGCCTGCAGAGCTGGAGGTCTTCCAGGATTCGTTGCGGCCAGGAGTTGCATTTCCTTCGAAAGCATCTAGAGGTTGCTGATGACAGCTTTCTGGTATGCGAATTAGGGATAGTAGAAGACAAATGGTAGAGGTGGCAAAATATGTTAGATAGAGAACCCAAAAGTTCTGGAGGTTCAGGCTTTCAGGTCTGCTGGAAGTTGTGTTGGTTGAACACTCATCTGAGGGAATTAACCATTCATCTTCCAGTAACCTTAAATCTCCATTCTCCGACAGTTTTAGAATAGCTTCAGAAAAATCCCTGGCAATTGGCGAGCCTTTCTGGAAGGCCTGAGAGGAGTAAAAACAGATTTCTATAATTAATTAGTTTCTTTAGTATTAAATTAAACAGTTGAATAGAAATCAGAAAAATGAAATTAGTTTTGTCCGCTATATATAGACTCCTTGATCCCAGATCAATTGTTTCTTTGGGGATGTGGGTGAAGTGAGGGAGGGGGATTTTCTTCTGATCTCTAGAAAACTTTTCCTATGGCTTGGTGTAATTTTCAAGTTAATTAGTACTTACAAAGCCCAATCCTCCAAAACTGGTGTCACGTAAGGTGGCTGTGTATCCTTTGCAAAAGTGTTTGAGGAAAACTTTCTCATACGGGAGTTCAAGAAAGGCAGCAGATATATTGTTGCTTTCGAATAGGCCTGGGTAACTGTATTCACTGGTAACGTTCACGATAATCTCTGGTTTGAAATGAAGCACGTTCTCCATGTATTTCCTTACAAAAGAGTTGCCATCGCAACCAACTTTCATGCTGTTCATCTTCGTGTTTGGTCGCAGTTGTTTCACAGTGAACATTGAAGAGAGACTAGCAGTGTAGCTCGAGGTTAGGATCAATACCATAAAGAGCCAGACTACAATAACCAAGCGTGTGTAATTGTTGTGGATCCTTTCACCTGCAAAATGATGCCGCGAATGTTATGAGCATTAACCCGCTTGTTCATACAATAGCAAACATATTACCGATATACCAAACATATTAGAATCGAAGCAATATATATAACTACTTAATTAATACTTACGATGAGCAAAGAAAATAGAAGAGAAGGTAAACCAAAGTGCAGTGCAAATCTGATCCTTCCAAGAGCCATTAAATTCTGGATTGTATTGACGCTCCAGGATCCAAACTATGAGCATAGTGTAAATCAAGATGGCACCGGTGACCACCCACATTTCCCAGGTGAAAGGCTTCGCAAACATCAATGGTGAGCTATCAGTTTTTTTGTAACTATCATAGCCAAACCTGACTCAGCATATGGAAGAGTAAAATCTACATATTTAAACCGATCGGCAAGTATGGTCACATCACCAATGATAGCATCGTAAGTCTTTTATTGTAGTTCGCAGCCCCCATGCAGGACATGATCACAAGTATAAAATCATAATCAAAACATTTAAAACAGAGTCTAATTAAATAATAAACATTATAATCAATGAAGAAGGCTTATAAGAAGAAGTTGGTACCTTATTAGAGACACGTCGAATCAGCTCATTGTAGGTGCCATTGAATGCCTCAAATTCGTATGGCAGATAATACCCTAGAAGCTCAAGCACCTTCCAGAATATTTGAATGCAGAAACCGTCGGCATATTTTTGGTCATTCGGTCTCTTCGTATAGTCAACCTTCACAAACTTCTCAAACATTGTTCTACCTGGAACCCCAATTTTAAGGGGCTTTGCATCAGTAGGCATGTCCCAACCTTTTGGAGTCCGCTTTAAGTACTTCCCTGGCCAAATTACTGGACCGGACAAAGTAGAATAATTTACAGTATCAAGCACATTACCAGTAAACGGGCTCATGGAGAAACCCAACTCTGGTGTCCAGAAATCTATTTCTATGTACCTCTTTCCAACCACGTTTACAATTCTCAGAATAGGAGTGTCTGAGAGCTGGCCTTCTTCGAAATGTATTTTGCCACTTAAACCAGAGAATTTACTTGATAACAAATAGTCTAAAAATTTTTTTGGACTGCTATTGTTGCTACTCATTCTCTCTATGGCTTGTGTAACCATTTTAATGCTATCATATGCTCGCAGAGCATCAATTCCAGGGTCGAAGTTATCTTCCTCTAGATATTCAGCTCTGAATTTTTTCCGGAATTGGCCTTTGAAGACTTGATACTCAGAATTGCCTATCTCGGGATAGTATGCCTTAATTCCTAATGCACCTTCCATAGATGAAATAACGGAGTTATTGACAGAGTCCAGCAAGCTTGTAATGCTGTCTGAAATTATCCAAGCTGATTCTCCCCCAACAAGTCCCATCTTCTTAGCTTCTCTGAACAAATAAGTTGCCATATCTAGTGATGAATGAAGGACCACAAAGACACGAGATTGGGTTTTCATTAGCTTAATCAGCTCTTCGTGGACAACCCTTCTCGGATCAGACACAGAAGATAGTGGTGGGAGAACCAAACGGTACTCAATCTCCGAACCAACATTTTGAAGAGCCTCGGATAGAAGTGCAAACATGCCGGAGTCACTGCCATAGGCATCATCTTCATAAATCGCAATTATCCTTTGCCAATTGTATGCATGAACAATATCTGCAATGCATTTTATCTGTTGAGAACCATTTTTAGCCATCTGTATCAAGAAAGGCCAACGAAGCGGCATTAGAGGTGGGTTGATGGCTGGTGCTGCAAACGAAATGACCGGAACATGAGCTTGCCCTCCAATAATTGCAACACGAGCTGCTTCCTGCCATGTGTGTATGCCAATAATCACTCCAAACTTTTTGATCTCTCTAATTATCATCGCTTCGGCTGCAACAAAATTTTAATAAAATGAGCTGTTAATCAAGAACAGTGGGATTTTCGATTGTGCGTTCTTAAAACAGAGAGAGAGAGAGAGATTAATGAAAATCATTTCTGTATCATACAATAATAGAATTTGCACGAAAATGGAGTTGCTTCTTTGGCAGAGCTTTAAAGGATATGGTGCTAATTAGTTTAATTTAAGCCACACAATACTTTAAACAATTCAAAGATAAGATTTACTGGAGAAAATACGCTACCAAAAAGCTGCAGTGTACCCCTTTCTTACCTTATAAAGACGAAATTGCCCTTAAAATCCATAAAACGACAAAATAACTATGTTAAATTTAAACAATAATCTGTAATTAAAACTGTTTATTATAAAAACAAAAATATATCTTTATTTATTTATTCTTATTTTCATGTTTTTTTTTTTTTTTGTTTTTTCAATTTTTCTTGTAAAAATTTCTTCATGCTTTTTTTCTTATTTTTTGAATTACTTTATTTTTAAAATGATTTGTAAAATTTTTAAAAGTTTTAAATATTTTTTAAATCTTTTTAATTTTTTATTGCTGAAAATTTACAGTCCTTTTTTATTTTGTTATTTTTTAAATTATAAAGGTTATAATATATTATGTCAAATTTTTGAATGAGGGAATACATGATGCATTTCAATTTTTGGTAGCTAGGTTGGAGGCTGATGCCAAAATTGATAATTTGTGAGATCATTGTAAACTGGATATAGTTTGATAGGGCACCTGTATTTTTTCTTCAAACGGATCGACTGCAATATTCGGTAGGTTTTGTCCATCATAGCTACTAGCTAGAGAGCTCAAATCATTTTAAAAGCAATTCTGTCCCTCAACTTGATTGGTTTTGTTTGTTTTCATTCACACACACACACATACATATTGTTAATAGTTTCTATTATATTTATGATCGCTAAAATTTGAAATTTTCAACTAAGCCAAAGCGGCCATTTCCATTGGAAATCCATTAGGTTTTTCGTATGAGAGAGACATTTGATCAATAGAAGAAATAATATATCAAAAGTCGGCTTTTCAAGTCCTATCCATATTATTGAATATTATGTCAAACCCCGGGGCCTCATGTTACATGACTATATATCAACCATGAGAATTGACTTATTCTGATACAAAATTATATATTATTTTTGTCGTAAATAATTTATTTAAACTAATACAATCCGAACCCATTTTGAAAACATGAATTACCTTTTTGAGAACATAATTATTCTCAAGTACATATTGACAAACTATTTTATTACTAATTATAAATTATTCCCTATTATTTCAACTACTATTCTTATTATTATTCACAAATTACCCAAAATACTCTTGATATCCAAACGGAAGTCACTCGCGGCTAAGCTAGCGTACGAGCATCGATCATAATTAATTAACAACAAATAAAAGGCATTATAGTTATAAAACAATATCACATGATGCGCTCATCAGTTTCCTGCAGCTTGTAAGGGGTACCTAGCTACTTCTTTGTAATTGACAAATCTATCTGATCAGCTGATTACATGATTTTCGCCCATGCGTTTCTGATCCTAGGCCAATTCTCATCTGTACTAAGAAATATAAATAAGTAAAATCCACATGATCTTTCTATCATGAGTTTAATCTTTTGAAATAAACAACGATTTCACACAAATTTTTGTCGTGCAACTTGGATTCAATAATTCAAGGTTATTCATTGTCTGTACTTGAGTACCTGATGATCTATACATGTTTTCGGAAATATGTGCATGCATAAAAAACCAAGGTAAATACATATATAACAAACGCACAAATCTTATACGTACTAGATTATATGCATTGAATCAAAGTTTGTAGAAAGATATATATATATAATTATCCCCAGTACTTATCTTTTACTATTTAAAAGAGAATGACTAATTTCAATGTATAAATGGTTTGGTTTAGTTTTCTAGCTAATTCTGCTTTGCTTTATAATTATCTTTCATTATTTGATTTCCGACGGAAAATCTTAACATCCTACTGTTAGCAAAATGGGTGATAGAGATTAGAGACGCCATACCGGAGGCGGAAGGGACACTAAGCTGGGAAAGAAAGACTTTGTGAGTCTTTGAATGGTTGTTGTAGATTTGAGCTGCAGTTTCCATGGCGACTTTCTGTTCCTTCCCAATACGGGTATTAGGATCAATGATCATACCGATACCCGTAACTTTGGTTTTGGTTTCAGCTCCATCGGAGACGATAAGAAGAAAGAACAGTACTACAGCGAAGAGCAACCATGCAGGATAGGGCATTTTGGCGATATTGTATTTTGGGAATTGTGGTTGTTGTTCACTGGGGATTCTGGGATAGTAGAAAACTTCATCAACGTCTTGGGCGCATATATATGCATGGTCTGCCAGGTGGGTGGTTGCCGGCTCTTTTTAAAATATTATATATATATATATAAATATATATATGCATGGTCTGCTAGCTATATTTATGTTAAAACACATTTCCACGAGGAAGAATATCAGGGTGGAATCCGGGAACTTTGACTTTGCTCGCTTCCATGAAGTTGCCTTCAAATTTCCGACGACGGAGGGAAATCGATCGCACGTCATGCTGCATGCATTAATCACAATAAAAATTACAACAGTCGATTTATGCTCCTTTTGCATCGACAGCTCACATGAGATCATAAGATGAGATGAGATGAAATGTTTTAAATAGTAGTTAAATAAAATATTATTAAAATATATTTATTATTATTATTTTTAATTTGAAATTTAAAAAAATTATAATAATTAAGATGAAATGAGATAAGAGTATTGTGTATTCAAAGTGAGCATTAATGTCATACTCAGTTGGGGTTTGGACGGTTGGGACGGTTGCTGATCACATGATAATATTCTTCCTGAAGAAGACATTGCTGAAATCCAGTGGCCTTTGTCATTAAACTGCATGTGACCTGATTGGCCTAAGACATTACAAAATCATTAATTAATAAATATTTTTTTAACTACTAAATGTTTTTGGCAAATGCCAATGACATGATTGACAAAACTCCCAGTTTTCAAAATGAAAGTTGGAGTTTGAAACTCTTCATCTCTAAACGTATAAAAAAAAATATTAATTTTTTTTATAAAAATAAAAAGGTATCGGTAGCCACTCTCGATGAAAAGAGTGATTTCCCATGCATACATGAAGGAAAACATTATGTCCACATAAGATTTCTACTGAAATCTTTTTTAATTTTTTTTTTTACTTAATGATTAAGTAAGTGTTTTTCAATGAATATGTGATTTTTCTTTTATTTTTAAAAAATATCTAAATAGTTTAAAAAAATGGTGAAAAAAAAAGTGAAAAAAAATTAAGTGATCGGTAGAAAATTTCGGTAAAAATTCTTTGCGGACGTAGCAACGTCCATACATAAATGGCTTCCTTAACATGGACGTTTAGCTTGGTGTCAGAATTACGTGCACGTTTGGAACTTGTTTTATTTTTTCTGTTCAAAACCATTTTGGGGGAAAACGCGCTTGTGTTTTGAAAATAATTAAAATCTAATTTCTAAACGAACAGAATCCACTCATTTAAGAAACAAAATAAATAATACGACTACTACGCGTACGGTGGATATAATTTCTTCTCGCTTCCGCCTCTTTCGAAAGGGGAGAACGCCCTCCTCTATACGTATTATCATGTATGTATGTATACATATATATATATATTATATGCAATCCAAAATGTCTTCTTATTTTGGCTATTCCGATGAGAGTTTTTGGGTACCTAGCTAGTAAGTTTGAATCGATTCACGATTCCTAACGCATCAGACAAGTAATAATCAAATTTGCATGTTGGGAAACAGACAATTTAATTGGTAGGGCTTATTTCGACGTACTTTAACGTTTTCATGACGCTTTTTCATTGTGAATTATGATCTGTAATTCTAGCGGCCACAGCTTGTTCCAACCTTTGGGTCCGTTTCTAGATGGCTTGACCATTAATAAGTGAGGAAGGAATATTAATTAATTCCGCAACTGCATACCAATTACGAATTAGTATCAATTCAATGTACATTCAATGCTTGGGCAGTTATACCGATCAGCATGATGTGCCAATCACTTCGATATGGCCGTAGGATATTTCTGATTAAAAAAAAAAAAAAAAAAAAAGTGAATTGCAATTGTCTGTATATATTTCTAAATTCTTCGGAAAATTACATTAAACTCTCCAAACTCTACCAGAGAAAAGAACCATGAATATGACAAAGTTCTCCGCATGCTACACCCTGGGTTTAGCTACAAAATCAAGATGGTCGACAATGATCCACAGAATTGGGCCAAATGGCCATCAGTAGACAAAACACCATCTACGAATCGATTGACAGTAGACTGAATTGTACATTTTGTAATTTACATACGTAACTCGCATTCTGTCTGCGTCTGATCTTACGTATAGAAATCCGGATCTGATAGATATTGATCGATTTTATGTTGATAGCTTTGGATTACTTCAATGAAGAATATCAGCGCAAATACCATTAAAAAAAAAAAAAAAAAAGAAGAAAATTGTTTGAATTGAGACAATATCACGCATATGTTAGTAGTTTTGATATAACTTTAATGCTCGAAACTTTCTCTGTTATACGATGGCTCAAGAATGCTGTTGGTTATCAGGGGATCAGAGGCAACAATTGAGGCGTCGGCATGAAAGGGGAAGCAGAGGCATGAAAAGGGATTTAGGGCTACTTTCAGATGGGCTTTTGGGCCAATGGGCTTTTCTTAGTTTCCTTTATTAAGTCCAATAATCATCAGTTTATTTTAATTGTTCAAGAGTCTGGGCTTGGCCCATAGTAGTTATTGTGAGCCCATTTATAAGGGCCATTTGTCTGTTATTTTCTTTACTGTGCTACTAGGTAGCTTTATCTTTACTACGAGTCAGTTACAACGTTACAAGCATAAAGCGTTTGTGCATGAAGGATTCTCGGCATTCCAGATTATCAATACAAACAATATTTCTTTTTTCTGTTATCTTTGGAGGTGCTCACCCTCGAAGTTGAGCTATCTTTATTGTTTTTCCCATCAGGCGTATAACAGTTGGTATCTAGAGCTAGGTTATCCTTGGCTGCTTCATTGTCAATGAAAGAAGGCACTAGGATGAACCAATTACAGGAAGGCTTGAACGGGTTGAAGGAGTCCACACAATCTCAGTTTAAAACTTTGGAAACAGAGGTGATGGCGCTGAAGAGACAATCTGATGCGGTGGTCCAACAGCTTGCGGCGTTGACTTCAGAACTGCAGAGAAAGAACAACGAGCAGAATGGAGAATCTTCAGCAAGAGCACAATACAGAAGAGAAGACACAGGAGAAAACAATGGTGAGTTAATCCCAAGGTCAGTAAGGTTGGAGTTTCCTTCTTTCCGTGGGGATGACCCCTTGGGTTGGCTCTATAAAGCCAATCAGTTTTTCTTATTCTATAATACACTACCCAACCAGAAACTTAGATTGGCCTCCTTTCACATGGAAGGTAGGGCAATGGTTTGGTTTCAAGATATGGAAATTTCAAGATCCATAGAGGATTGGGAAGGATTTGTGAGGGCCTTCCTCATTAGGTTTGGTCCTAACACTTATGATGATCCTATGGAGGCTTTGACCAAACTAAGACAAACTGGATCAGTAGAGGAGTATAAGGTGGAGTTTGAAAATTTGTCTAATAGGCTGCATAGATTATCGGATCCACACAAACTTAGTTGCTTTCTGAGTGGATTAAAAGATGAAATTAGACTGTCAGTTAAGATGTTTAATCCACCCGACCTCTTAACAGCCTTTAGTTTGGCTAAAATTCAAGAGGAACTTGTAAGAGTGGGTAAAAGGGTTTTCAGGAATCCGCCAACAGGGATGGGGGAATCTAATCAATTTAAAGGAGGAGGAACACAAGCTGGACAGAGTGTTAGTAGGGCTATAGTGCCTGTACAAAAAATTAACTCAGGCCAAATGAAGGAGAGAAGGGAGCGAGGACTATGTTATTATTGTGATTCTAAGTGGAATCCGGGGCACAAGTGCAAAAGTCCCAAATTATTCCTTATAGAAGAGTTGGAGGAGGAAGAAGAAAAGAAAGTAGAAAATGAGGTAGAAAACTTAGTGGAAGAAGGTAAAGAGTTAGTACAAGCTACTGAAGGAGGCATGAAACCTGAGATATCCTTACATGCCTTAATTGGGTCCAGAAATCCGAAAACTATGAGAGTAAAAGGAAAGTTGGTGGGTCAGTGGGTAGTTATTTTGATTGATTCAGGTAGCACTCACAATTTCATTGACACCACAGCAGCAAAGAGGGTTCGGCTCACAGTTTCCAGGGAAGATACAGTGAAAGTAAGGGTGGCTAATGGTGAGCAGTTATTATGTGAAGGCAGAAGCAAGGGAGTTCAAATAAAAATCCAAGAAAAGCCATTTACTATGGATTTTTTCCTATTGGAACTAGCAGGGTGTGATGTGGTTCTGGGTGTTCAATGGTTACAAACCCTAGGCACTATCTCATGGAATTTTGAAAGGCTTACCATGCAATTTAACCATCATGAGCAGGATGTTGTATTGCAGGGAATGATGTGCACACAGCTGCTGGAAGAGAGTTCCTGTAGCAAAATCAGCAAGTTAGAGAAGAAGGGCATAATACTACAGCTAATCAATGAGCCAGAAGTCAGTACCAGTGTGCAGAAATGCCCCAAAAATGTGCAAAAAATGCTGGACCAGTTTCAGGATGTGTTCAAGGAACCCAACGGCTTACCACCAAGTAGAGAGCAGGACCATGCTATCAACTTACTGCCAGGAGCGCAACCAATGTCAGTAAGACCCTACAGGTACCCTTTTTTCCAAAAAGATGAAATTGAGAGAATCATTAAGGAGCTTTTGAATTCTGGGGTGATTCGCCCCAGTCAAAGTCCTTATTCATCCCCTGTTTTGTTGGTAAGAAAGGCCGATGGCACATGGAGAATGTGTGTAGATTATAGGGCCTTGAACCAAGTAACCGTGAAGGATAAATTTCTCATTCCCGTAGTGGAGGAGTTGCTGGATGAACTAAGTGGTTCTAAGGTGTTTTCTAAGCTGGATTTGAGGTCTGGTTATCACCAGATTAGAGTGAAGCCCGATGACATACACAAAACAGCCTTCCGAACCCATGAAGGCCATTACGAATTTTTGGTCATGCCATTCGGGTTGACTAATGCCCCATCCACTTTTCAGAACCTGATGAATGAAGTATTTAAACCTTTTTTAAGAAGGTTTGTGTTGGTGTTTTTCGACGATATTTTAATCTATAGTAAGGATTTGGAGGAACATTTACAGCACCTACAAATGACCTTAGAAACCTTGAGAAAACACCAGTTATTTGCAAAGGAGTCTAAATTTTGTTTTGCAAGTTTGGAGGTGGGCTATTTGGGTCATTTAATCTCAGCCCAGGGAGTAAGAACTGACCCTGAAAGATTAAGAGCTATGGTAGAATGGCCTCAACCCAAATCTATTAAGTCTTTGAGGGGCTTCCTTGGGTTGACAGGGTATTATAGAAGGTTTATAAGAAATTATGGGGTATTGGCTGCTCCACTGACAGCCTTACTGAGGAAAGATAATTTTAAATGGGGAGATGCAGCAGATGAGGCCTTTTCAGGGCTTAAACAGGCTGTAAGCAGCCCACCAGTTCTGGCCCTTCCAGATTTCACTAAGTCATTTGTAATAGAGTGCGATGCCTCGGGGAAAGGGGTTGGAGCTGTACTCATGCAAGGTGGCCAGCCCATATCTTTTTTTAGTCAAGCACTCAAGGGTAGAGCCCTCTCCCTATCTACTTATGAAAAGGAGCTGTATGCCCTGGTCACAGCTATTCAAAAGTGGAGACCATACCTGTTAGGCAGGTCCTTTGTGGTAAAAACTGATCACCACAGTCTAAAGTATCTTTTAGACCAGAAAATTGGTACCCCCATGCAACAGAAGTGGTTGAGCAAGATGTTAGGGTATGATTTTGTGGTGGAATCCAAGAGGGGAGTTGAGAATAGGGTGGCCGATGCTCTTTCTAGACAAATGGAAGAGGATGAAATTTCTGTGGCCTTGTTGTCTGTACCCAGTTTAGAGTGGTTGGAAGAAATTAGACAAGGCTATGAGGGGGATTCTAAGGCATTGGAGTTACTGTCTAAGTGTAAGGAGGGACAGGCACCTCAACCGTATTCCATGAGGGAAGGGGTGTTATACTACAAGGGTAGGGTTTATGTTGCTGATGATATATCCCTTAAGAACAAACTCCTGGAATTTTTGCATGGAAGTGCTTGGGGGGGTCACTCGGGAATGGATAAGACAGTACACAGAGTAAAGAGGGAGTTCTATTGGCCTAATATGAAGACTGAAGTAAGGGCATTCATCAAGGGATGCCAAACATGCCAGCAGCAGAAAACAGATCATAGTTTCCCTAATGGTCTATTACAACCTCTCCCCATTCCATTACAGCCATGGACTCACATCACCATGGATTTTATTGAAGGGTTGCCTAATGCCAGTGGTTTCAGTACTCTATGGGTAGTGGTGGATCGCCTAACAAAATATAGTCACTTTGTACCATTGGGACACCCCTACACAGCTAAGTCAGTGGCCCAGTTATTCGTGAAGCATATATTCAAACTGCATGGGTTACCACAATCTATAGTGTCTGATCGAGACAGCACTTTTACTAGCACTTTCTGGAGGGAGTTATTCAAGGTGCAGGGTGTTAAATTGGAATTTAGCACAGCTTATCACCCTCAGACAGATGGGCAATCTGAAGCTGTGAATAAGAGCTTGGAAACCTATTTGAGGTGCTTTGTGGGTGATCGGCCCAAAGATTGGGTCAAATGGGTACCGTTGGCCGAGTGGTGGTACAACACCACTCAACACACTTCAACCAAGCTCACTCCTTTTGAAGCCTTATACGGGTATAAACACCCTAAATTGACTTCTTACATTCCAGGAACCACACAAGCAGAGGAAGTAGAAACAGAATTGAAAGACAGGAATCTCATCATCCAGCTACTTCGTTACAATTTAAGCAAGGCCCAAGAAAGAATGATCAAGTATGCAAATGCGAAGAGGAAAGATCGAAGCTTTACCGTAGGCGATTGGGTGTATTTAAGGCTACAACCTTACCGACAGGTTTCTGTAGCTCAACGTCGTGATTTGAAGCTAGCCCCTCGATTTTATGGGCCGTTCCAAGTGGAAGAGAGAATGGGTGAAGTAGCATACAAACTGCAACTACCGGAAACATCCCACATACATCCGGTGTTCCACATTTCCCAACTGAAGAAACGAGTTGGAGAACAAATCGTGGTGTCAACGAACTTACCCCCAGTGAACCAGCGTGGAATTCTTCAACCAGAACCAGTAGAGGTCTTGGATCGCCGTATTCGACCCTTGAACAATCGGCCAGTGGTGGAAGTTTTGGTAAAGTGGCAGGGGCAAGGCAAAGAGGATGCTACATGGGAAAATTACTNCAAACTGAAACTACCGGAAACATCCCACATACATCCGGTGTTCCACATTTCCCAACTGAAGAAACGAGTTGGAGAACAAATCGTGGTGTCAACGAACTTACCCCCAGTGAACCAGCGTGGAATTCTTCAACCAGAACCAGTAGAGGTCTTGGATCGCCGTATTCGACCCTTGAACAATCGGCCAGTGGTGGAAGTTTTGGTAAAGTGGCAGGGGCAAGACAAAGAGGATGCTACATGGGAAAATTACTACAAGTTGAAGGAATCATTCCCCCACCTTGCGGGCAAGGTGTTCTAAGGGGGAGGATCTGTTATACGATGGCTCAAGAATGCTGTTGGTTATCAGGGGATCAGAGGCAACAATTGAGGCGTCGGCATGAAAGGGGAAGCGGAGGCATGAAAAGGGATTTAGGGCTACTTTCAGATGGGCTTTTGGGCCAATGGGCTTTTCTTAGTTTCCTTTATTAAGTCCAATAATCATCAGTTTATTTTAATTGTTCAAGAGTCTGGGCTTGGCCCATAGTAGTTATTGTGAGCCCATTTATAAGGGCCATTTGTCTGTTATTTTCTTTACTGTGCTACTAGGTAGCTTTATCTTTACTACGAGTCAGTTACAACGTTACAAGCATAAAGCGTTTGTGCATGAAGGATTCTCATCATTCCAGATTATCAATACAAACAATATTTCTTTTTTCTGTTATCTTTGGAGGTGCTCACCCTCGAAGTTGAGCTATCTTTATTGTTTTTCCCATCAGGCGTATAACATTCTCCTACTCTGGAGAAGATATTCCTGGTTATGACTATCAGAATTATGCATATGACTCATTTTGAAAGCTTTTTTCGACGCTCAAGTCATGGTCATCAGGCTACGCTTGGTAATTTCCTTTTCGATCCTGAAATCAGTCATTTTTTCCTGACAATATTTCACAATCACTTTTGGAGATTATTCTTATTCTAGTGTGGACCAGATTTTTGGCAAGACAATTATTTTATTTTTTTGGACAATCATATGTCTTCCATTTTGTTTTTTGGATCCACATTACAACGTAGTCTTTATCAGAACAAGAGATGGTAATCGAAGTAAAAGAAAACAATAATCAAATGAGAATTCCAGTTTAGAAAATAATAGTCAAAGATCCCTACTGTTGCTACGAGCTAGCTGTTCCTAGGGGATTCCCCGTTTGCTTTAAAAAACTAGGAGCCAGTCAAAGCTAGACAAACTATAGGAAATGTCTTGCAGACATGTTGTTGAACTGCAAGTTAGAAATGAGAAGTTTCAACCAACGGCAGAGCATAGTTCCGTATGTCATTTCCAGTCAATTTCTTGCTACAGTAAGTCGTTGCTCTAGATGCCATGCCTGCCCTCTACCATTGGGCAGAGGGCAGGCAGGGTATCTAGATTCTGTTTTTAGGCAAGGTGGAGATCATTACATTTCGGTTGTGTTTGATAAGTAAGGTAATCCTATGTTGGTCAATATATTTATACATAATAAATACTATAGAGTCTATTTTACTATCTCACTCTTCCATTTCAGATCGAACGATTACTCGAGAGGGTTTTTTTTTCCTTCTTATCAAATTCGATTTAATTTAGAAGTATAGATAGTGAGGTAACTTGTAATGTTTAACTATCAACTTAGGTATCAAGTAGAAAAGAAGACAATGCTTGTTTGTTTTGCGACATTAATCACCATCTACATGATGATGAACATTAACATGAATGCTCGATATAGCTAAAGTTAAATTGTTACCTTGTTGGCGATACCACAAACCAGTTCGTCATAGGAGCCATTGAAGGGCGCAAATTTGCAAGGAAGAGAATAATTCAAATTTTCCAGCACCATTTTGAAAGCTTGAATGCACCAACCGTCGACATCTGTATTTTTTACCGGGCCCTCAACGTACTCTATCTTTACATGTAATATCCCGTATTTTAATGTATTTTTTTTTATTTATTAAATAATTATTTTATTTAATTTAAGTAACGGTTCTCTTATTTTAATTTTTTTGAGTTTATCGTTGGATTAATTTTTGAATTTTAAGTTGTGAAATTATTTTCTTTAATGTGTGTTTTTCTTTATTTGGGCTACTAATTTTCGGATTGGGCTTTTGTTGGTTTAGTTTTATTTTTTTTTTCCTTTTGGGCCCAGCCCATTCGGATTTCCAGCCCAAGCTTTGAGCCCAGGCCCATGGAAGACTTCCAGACTCCGTCGCACGGTTTACGTCCATTTTTTTTCCATTTTCATGCATACCTTCATCCTTTTCCCTCTAGGTTTTTATTTATTTACTATATATATCTTAAGTTTCCTCAACTCCTAGATTCATTGCCGCGGCCCTCTCCTCATGCCCTCACCCATCCAAACTTCCCTGAACTTTCACCCTCCTTGGTGAACCTCAGTCCAGACCTCACCACCGTGCCCTGCCACACGACCGCTACCCAGCGTCTCTGTAACACTCCGTATTTTAGTACATTTTAATGAAGGATTATTTTAATTAATTTAAAGATTAATTCTCTTATTTTAGAATTTTGGGAGTTTTAGAATATTATTTTATAATATTTTAAGTTGTGAAAATTATTTATTTTATATGTTTTCTTGATATTAATTATTGTTGTGCATTTAAATTGATATTTAATTTAAATTAGTTAGATTATGGGTTTTAAAATTATTATTGTTTTAATAAAGCATTTCACTGAGTTTGAATTATTTTATTTAGTTTTTGGTTTTAAAATCTTGTTCGTTGGATCACTTTCGAAACCCAAGTTGAAACGACTGGATCTCCTATTTCTTCTTCCTCTTTTTCTTTTCCCTTTTCTTTTTCTCTTTTCTTTCTTTTTGTTCCTTTTTCTTCTTCTCCCTTCTACCTGCCCGCGCGACCCGGTTTCTCTCTCTCTCTCTTCTCTCTTTTCTCTCTCTCGCATGAACAGGATTCACCGCCGCTGCTCCGCCTCCGGCCCGCCGTGCACGACACCGCCGGCACCATCGGCTTCCCCGTGCGCTGCCGACCTTACCCACCCAATATCCGGCCGGCTAACGCCGCCGTTAGCCGCCACGAGCCGCTTGAACCCGCGATGGTTTTTCCTCAGTTCCGCCGCCGTCCAGCCACCATTTATTCACCACTTCTTCACCGGCCCAATACTAAGTTTTTCCACCCAAACCCGGCCCCGATCCGTCGCCGGAGCCGCCCGTGCGAGCTCCACTTCCGATTTGACAATTCTCGACCGTAAACCACCCATTTCGGCCACCACCCACGGCCAAAGGCCACCACCATTAGCTTCACCACCTCCCATAGGCCCTACTCTATCGTTCCCAAGTCTTCGTTTGACCCCGTATAATTTTGGGTTCACTGTGTATTTCGGCCACAGTGTTTTTACACTGTGGTATTGCGATTTTGGCGCTTCTAGCTCTCTCATGATCCTTCGAAAATATTTTTATAGTGCTGTAAGTATTTCCTAAAAAATCTTTTGAGATTTAAATATATTTTTGCTCTAATTATTTATACTGTGTTCTGGTTGGTTCCGGACTGAATTCGAGGAGAATTCGGGGGTGGATGGATTGAGGACGGAGAAATTGTATATTGATTATATTGTGTTTTGATTGGTTGTTGGTTGTGGTTATTGTGAGTTGGTACATTGCATATTGCATGCATGTTCATATTTGTAAAATGAAAACTGGGTTTTCGTGTAATTGCATTCATGATCATGTGGTTATTTTGAAAACTGGGTTTTCATGAGGAAATGGATTTTTGGGTGCGTGTGTATCACGACCCCAAGCCGAGATAGGGCATTATCTCGGTGGAGCTCCTCTGGTCACTCGGGAGCGGAATATACTGAGTGACGTCCCCTGGGTTGTCGCCGGGCGACAACGAGATCGGACGTTGGACGTGCCAACTCCATGGCCCTTCTGCTGGCGAGTGCTAGAGGATGACCCGGCCACGAACGCACTGGGTGCAGAACTGGGCATCGCTCGTAAATTAGTCAGGACGTGCGGATGGTCCATAAGGGAGACCATGGTACATATGAATTAATGGATAAATGGAAAATGGCTGTTTTCTGGGAAAATAGCGTGAGTTGATTTTGTGTGTCATTTTCTGGGAAAATGATCGATTAATATTTTTTTTAGGCCAAAACGTGATTTTTGGCGTGTGTTGCATTTATTGCATACTGCATCATGGGCATGCATGATTAGTTGCTTAAATATGTTTTTATTTCAGGATTGGTTAGGTTATAACTTACCTGTGGTACCATTTAATGGTACTGCAGATTTTGATTATGATGTTGCAGGTGCTGAGCATGAGGATTTGGCTCCGCCGGAGGAGTGATCTGGGATCACTCGAGTTATGTTTCTATTTTCTGCTTTTGTATATTTTATGGGACATTTGGTTTATGTTTTAAACGCTTTGTATTTGGATATCTGTATTAAACTAAAATTCTGGTACTAGAGACTTAATTATTATTATCCGCTGCGTATTTTATTGTGCACTGTTTATTTGTTGCACACACTTGGCACTTGTCGTTGGGATGTGTGACCGTGTGTCATCATCCTGACGTCACGATTCCCAAGGCTTTTCGTACGTGGGAGTCAGGGCGTCACAGTCTCCGTAGTCTCTGTTGCAAGCCATTGCAACTCCTCGCACGGAAGCTCCAGCTCTCCCTCTCCCCGTCACTGGCCTTTGCCCAGCCCTTGTAAAACGGCAAGCCTCGGTTGCATTCAACAGCCCAGCCACCGTGGAAATGCCATGCAACCCAAGCCCCACCGGACGCCACCATCCAGCCAACCTCACAAGCCATATACTCTGTTTTATCCATCCAAAAACAGAGCAGGTTCTTGCTCAAGTCCTCCACTGAGCTCCCCTCCGCCGACCTCTTACTCTCCCTATGACCCTCGGTTTTCAGCCAGGTTACACGACGGAAACCACCGCACGCGACCCCGTCACCACCGCACGCCATCTCTCGCTCTGCCTCTCTCGCCTTCCCTCCTTTAAACTCTCTCTGCCTCTCTTGCTCTCGTCGGCCAGCAAGCAACTTCACCGCTGCACTCCCTCCCCAGCTTGACTGTCGCGCCACCACGGTATCCCAGCCAACCGTCGCACACGGCCCCTATCTTTTTCCTGGTGTAAGCCCCTGCCGCCGCTGCACTTCTTTTATTTCGGTGTTTTTGGTTTTTGTTGTTCACTGTTACTTTTCCTGATAAGGTGTGTGAGTCTATATATATATATTTATATGTAAATCTTTAACCTAATAGTTGAGTGCTATCACCAGTTTACCCCTTAATGTATTTTCTAGTTATATGTTTTCGGATGAGAGGTCTTTTGGGTTATGTTTAAATGGGTGTTGTTTTAAGTCTCATAAAATATTATTTTTGTGTTGATAATATTTTAATAATAGTGTTAACTAAAGGAAGTAAACCTATTTTTTTTATGAGAGGAGTTTTTGATGACATATTTTATAATTTTTTTTTAAAGAAGTCAAAGTATTCTATTAATTTATAAAACGTGGGTAGTATTTTAGATACTTTAAATATTACTTTTTATTGAGTGCCGTGATTATCTTAATACTTATTCGATAAATTTATTATTAAATACAAATATGATTAAGTGGATATTGATGGTTTTAGAAAATGAGGCTATTTTGAGATTATGAGAATTATAGGTTTTGAGGAATTTAGAAAGTGATTATTATTTATTTTAGAATTAAGAGAGAGGTTTTAAGGTTATGAGAAATTTAGATTTTTGAGGTATAAAAATAAGTTATTTTAGCATCTTAGGCTTAAATATTGAAATTTGTGGTTGATTGAAAATTTACGGGAATTTACGTGATTATCTTATAGGAGACGATTAATTTTTGTTCGGCATTTTTGAGAAAATTCTGAAAAGCTAAGAAGTTCAGGTAAGCGGGGTTCCTATGCTAAACTTTGCATAAAAAGAAAATGAACTGAGGTTGATTTATAAAAATGTGCATGATATATTTGTTTTTGAAAAGAAATGTGAAAATAACCTCAGTTATTTGTTCTTCATTACTCATTGAACTCTGATGAAAGAGAAAGCATTTTTGTTATGACTGATGTAGACATGAGCTTATTTTCTGACATTTTATTTCTGAACTGTGCAAAAGAGAGCAAACATGAAATTTTGTGCATAAATGATATTCTTGTGACCTGATTCTGTTTTGTACTCTGATACGATATGATGTGATTTCTGAAACCTCTGGCATGACAATTATATTTCTGTTCTGTTCTCTGACCTTACCACGGGTGTAAAACTGTGGCCTTTGTTTGGGTTGGTACCAACTTCTCTGTTTCTGGTACACCCACTTTGAAAACAAAGTGATTTTCTGCGTTGTCTTTCCTATGTGTACACTCAGGGCTCCGAGAATGATAAGGGGAAGATTCACATTCTGTTTCTGCCTGGTTTGGCCACCGGGGATAGCACAACCCAACCAGGGGGTTAAGCATGGTATATGATATGACATGATATGATAAGATGAAAATGTTCAGTTATGTCATGCCAAAGGGTTTTCGAATATGAAAATGGTTTATGAATATAAAAAGATTAAAAAGTCGCTCTGATTTTCTGATATTACATTTTGAGATGTACATATGAAAATGAAATGTTTTGTTTTTGCATTCTGAACTTTCTGAAAATGCTCATATTTACATACTAGTATATGTTCTCTGCTTACTGAGTTGTGGACAACTCACCCCCTTATCTTCATAATATTTTCAGATGATTTTGGACTTTTTCAATTGATGATCAAGATTGAAGCACTGGGTGAGATGATGTAAGAGTAGTGGATTAAGAATAGAAAGCCTTCAAAGAATATTGGTGATTTTTGTTAAGAAATTTCATTGTGTTCTGATGTCTTGGTATTTTGAAGAATTAATTATATTGAGAGAATTAGTTTGAATCAAAATTCCTTTATAATATTGGAAATTTGGAATCTATAATTATATTGTTAAAATGTGGGTTTAAATGCCATGTAGAGAAGTTGATATTTTGGGATTACTGTATTGAGGATTTGATATATGGAGTTGTGTGGTCAATTAAATTTGAAGTGTTTACGTTTGATTTGGAACTTTTGGAAGTATATTAGCAGTGTTGGAGTGGATTACCGAGTAGCATTACAAAATATCAAATCCTCTCCGGACCTTCGGGACCAGGGCGTTACATTACAAACTTATGGAATGAAGTTCTACCGGGAACTCCGATTTTCAACGGCTTCATCTCATTTGGTATTGCCCAGCCTTTCGGAATTTGCTTTAGGTTCCCTGGCCAAATTACTTCACCTGGCGTCCAAAGATCCAACTCTTTGTACCTCTTATTTTCCTGCTTTTCTCGTTCGTCTCCCCTCCCAACCACATTTACAATCCTAAACTTGGGATTTTGCAACAGCTTTCCCACTTCGAAACTTATCTCGGTGCTTAACCCAGAGAACTTGCTTAACAGAATATTCGTTAACAACATATCTGGGCTACTGTTGTCGCTAGTTGTTCTCTCTATGGCCTGTGAAATGGCCATAACGCTATCATATGCACGGAGAGCATAAATTCCCGGCTTGGGATTAACTTCCTCTCGATACTCGGCTCGGAAATCTTTGGAGAACTGGGGATACAAATCTTTATGAGAATTAGGTTGGGTTTGAATACACTGTTCAGATGAGATGAGATGAGATATTTTGAATAGTAGTTGAATAAAATATTATTAGAATATATTTTTTAGTATTATTTTTATTTTGAGATTTGAAAAAGTTGAATTGTTTATTATATTTTTACATGAAAATTTGAAAAAATTGTAATGATTGAAATGAGATGAGATAAGAGTATTGTGTAAACAAACGGAGACTTAAGGATATGTTTGGGGGTGAGACGAGAATTTTGTGTTTTATTTTAAAGTTTAAAATATTATTTTTTAGTTTTAGAATTTGAAAAAGTTGAATTGAAATTTGAAAAAATTATATTGGGATTTGAAAAAATTAAATTGTTTATTATATTTTGTATAGGGATTTGAAAAAGTGTAACGATGAGATGAGAAATCTCATCTTGTCTTTGCACCTGTCATAGATGAAATAACATAATCATCAACCGAGTCCAGGAAACTTGTAACACTTTCCGCGATAATCCAAGCCATCTCTTTCCCTTTGAGTCCCATGTTCTTTACTTCTCTGAACAAATGCGTCGCCATCGATAAAGATGACTGAAGAACAATAAAAACCAGAGACTGTGTCATTTCCTGTAGCTTCACCAACTCATAGTGAACAAACACCTTTGGATCATCAGACAGAGAGGAAAATGGTGGAAGAATGAAACGGTACTCGATCTCTGAATCAACCTTTTGAAGAGCCTCAAAAAGATCTAACATCCCCAAGTCACTGCCATATGCATCATCTTCGTATATCACTACAACCCTTCTCCAACTATACGCCCTCACTATATCTGCAATGCATTTCGTTTGTGCAGAACCGTCATTAGCCATTTCAATCAAGAAAGGCCAATGACTTTGCATCAGTGGTGGAGTTATGGCTGGAGCTGAGAAGGAAAGGACCGGAACTTTAGCCTAGTTTCCAACCGTGGCTACAAGAGTTGCTTCCTCCCAATTGTTCGTGCCAACAATCACTTCGATTTTCTTTTCTTTAATGAGCTCTCCAGCTACACCAAAATCAAGAAATTCAATAAATAAAGAACGGAGATAAAAAAAAAATTCCTTAATTTTATAATTTGAAAACCTATCATGTTCATCCTTATTATCATCAGCAGCATCATAAAATAAAAAACAGACCAACAGAAGCTATTTGAGCAGGGTCTCTGCCAGGGTCCTAAAAATAGAGAGACAACTTGTGAGTCTTCGAATGGTCGTTGTAGTTTTCAGCGTAAATTTTATTGACCAACATTTTTCGCAGCAAACAAGCCTCCAGAAAATATGCAAACAACCTCCACAAAATCAGCCAGCAAACCATCACCCTTAAATCAAGGATTCTTTGTCTAAATTAATATTCTTTACTCATGTACCCACACTTAATCTATATATATGTAATACAACATACAATAAAAACATATTAGAACAAGAATTTTCTCATTCTCAGTTTCTTCTCAGTTATTAACAAATTTGCATGGCTGTTTTCTCTTCTTTCCCGATCCAGGAATTGACATCGATGATTGCACCGATATTCGTAACTTTATTTGTATTGGCAGTGTCACCTCCATCAGAGAGTAAGAGAAGAAAGAAGACGAGTATGGGAAAAAGGTCGTAAAATTTGAATACTAAGCTACTTGAAACGAGAGGAAAAGCCATTTAATTTTAGCAGTTATAACTGATAATTCAATTTGTGGAGTAGAGTTGTTCGGAAGGCAAAAAAAAGTTCGAGTTGGTACTTCATGGCCGGTCAATCGATACCAGTCTGTTCGACCAAATATACATGAAAAACGTTCGAACAAACAAATTGATGATTGAACGTAAATTAAGCCATTCGAACGTGTTCAAACGGGACAACTTTTTTTATCATTCGAACTCTAACTTGTGAGATTCGTAACAGTTGTGTCCGATATATATATGTTTGAACGTTTAATTTAGCGTTCTAATGGTTAGTATTTTCATAGAGGATACTCATTTAAAGCCAAATAGATATTTATATTTTAAAAATACATTACAAATTGTTCAATATAAATTAAATTAATCTAATAAGTCAGAACTAAATAAATCAAATAGTAATAATACTAATAATGTTATCAGTATCTAATTGTTCAATATGCAAAACACAAAAAATCAATTGCCTAGAGGCCTAAATTGTTGCTTAAGCATCTGCATTTGGAGTTGCATCTCTCTTTATTGATCTTCTTGCCGTTTTATGCTCATTTCCATGTCTGCTTGTAACGCCCCGTCCCCGTGGGTTTGGAGAGTTAACTCATGTTATCTAATAATCAACTCCAACACTGCTAATATACTTCTAAAAGCTCCAAATCAAATGTAAACACTTCACATTTAATTAACCACACATACTCCTATATCAAATCCTCAATACAGTAACCTAAAATAAAAATATCAACATTTCTACATGTCACTTAAACTCACATTTCAACAATATAATTAACAAAATTACCAGTACTCATCGGAAACTTTCTATTCTTAAACCACTATTCTTAAGTCACCTCACCCAATGCTTTATAGTCTTGATCCTCAGCTGAAAAATCTAAAATCATCTGAAAATATTGTGAAGATAAAGGAGGTGATTTATCAACAACTCAGTAAGCAGAGAACATATACTTGTATGCAAACATGAGTATTTACAGAATTCAAAATGTAGAATAAAACGCTTTTTATTTTCATAATGCAGAGTCAGAACATGTTTTCAAAAATATCAGAGTGAAAGTTCAAAGATATTCTTATTCAAAATTCTCCTGGCACAGCATAACTGAAACATAAAATCAGAACATAATTCCATGTTTAGCCCACGTGGTAGGGTTATGCAAACCCTGATGGCCAACCGAACAAAAATAGAATATGAATCTTCCCCTTATCATTCTAAGAGCCCCGAATCTCCGAGTGTGCACATAGGAAAGACCACGCATAAAACCACTTTGTTTCCAAAGTGGGTGCACCAGAAATAGAAAAGTTGGTACCAACCCGAACAGAGGCCACAGTTTTACACCCGTGTTAAGGTCAGAACAGAACAGAACAGAAACAGAATGTCATGCCAGAGGTTTCAGAAATCACATCATATTATATCATAGTACAGAATATTTTCATAACAAAACAGAATCAGATCACAAAAATATAATTTATGCACAAAATTTTATATTCGCTCTCAGAAACAAAATGTCAAAATAAGCTCATGTCTACACCAGTCATGACGGAAAATACTTTCTTCTATACAGAGCTTCATGCATATGCAAAACAAACATCTAAGGTCGTTTTCAGATTTCTTTTCAAAAATAAATATGCTTATTTTCAAAGTCAACCTCATTTCATTTCTTTTATACAAAATCTAGTATAAAAATCTCGCTTACCTTACTCTTGCAAAGAGTTACTAGAGCCTTGAACTTGAGTTCTATCAATGTCACGACCTAAACAGAAAATTATTCACTAATGTGTTAATACTCCATATAAATACAAATTCAATTAAACTAACTAAATTCTGTGATTCTATTCGGTTCACAACTGACATCATTTTGCTTCGGTTTCAATACATGGTATAAGCATACTCAAACACAACCTCCAAAACATCAACCCAACACGCCATGTCCAACCAATCAACTCACTTTTATAACTCGTTACAACATTGATAACCCACAATCGTCGCAACCCAACATAACCCTCCATAACACAAGTTCAACAATCAACATTAACTCAAATTATAACACCTAACAATTACAAAACCACCACACTAAACAGTCTAAGTAATCATATTTACCCACCCAAACAACCATTTATCAATTTCAATAGTAACTTAAACATCCACCATAACCAACGTCAAATCCAAAACACAAATATTTAAACTCGAAACAGCTAACAAATTCCAACATAATCCATTCACACAAACAACTCCGACCTCCAATCCAACCGACCCCCTTACTCCTCGGACTCAATCCGGCACAACCAACCAGTTTGTAGTAAAATGAGTTAGTGCAAAAATATATTTAAATCTCAAAAGTTATTTGGAAAAATACTTACAGCGCTTTAATATACTTTTCAAAGGATCATAGAGATGCTAGAAGTGGTGGCACAACAACGAAACAATGCAAAATGCACTAAGGTCGTGGGTCAAAATGGTAGATTTTGAACGGGAACAAACGAAGACTAGAGATTGCTAGAAAAAGGCTTAAGGATGTCAGTGAAGCTAATGATGGTGGTCGCTGGCCGTGGGTGGTGGCGTGGGAGGTGTTTGGAGACCAAAATACCCAAATCGAAAATGTAGATGGTAGAGCTTCACCGATTGTGTGGTGAAAAGTTAGTGGCCAACAGAGGAGCGACGACGGTGCTGGAAAGCAAAGAAGGCCGCGGCTTGGAGGGTGGGGGAGGTTGCGGGCTGGGCGGTGTCGTCCGATGGTGGCACATGATGGAACTTGGGGCTGAGGAAGCAATCGGACGTAGGGGAGAAGGGAGGGGGTGTCAGGCGAGAGGAAAGCAGCTGGGAGGAAAAGAAAGAAGAGAAAGAAAGAATGAAGAAGAAAAAGAGGAGAAAATGAAAAAGTGAGGGAAGAAATGAGATCCAATCCTTACAACTTGGTCACAAAATGATCCAACGAAAATGATTTCAAAATGGTAATTTAAATAAAACTAATTTAAACACAGTGACTATGTAAAATAAAATAATAATAAAAATTAAGTAACACAATAATTTTGAAGCCCATAAACAAACTCTTTAAATTAAAGAGTAATTTAAATAATAAACAATAATTAATAACAAGAAAGACACATTAAAATAATTTCAAAATTTAAAATATTATAAAATAATATAACAAAACTCATATAAATTTTAAAACAAGAGGACCGATTATAAAAATAAATCAAGTAATTATTTAATTAAAATATACGTAAATTCTAGGTATCACACTGCTTGTTTGGTCAACTGAGCATCTAACTCATGTTGTTTTGCAATCAATTCTTCGATCATAGAATTTGCATTCTCTAACGCAATGGTAGTAATACTTGACGTTGATGAAGATCCTGAAGGCTTTACATAACGACCCAAACCCCTCAAATATCCTGAAAGTTGACCTAGAATCTGTGTAAAAATCTTAACATCACTTGTTGATGAGCTTTTATATGATGCAACTTCAACACAGAGGGTAACAATTTTATCCTTCACACAACATATAAAATTAATATTAACACAATAATTTAAATATGTTTAATTAAAAAAATTATAATACTTACATAATTTTTACGAGTATCGAGATGAGTCCACTCTCCATTACTATTAGTATGAGATGCAACATATAATTTTGTCATATCATAATTGGTGTTTGACTGTAATACCCCGTATTTTAGTATATATTTTTTTAATTGAATAATTATTTTATTTAATTTAAATATTGGTTCTCTTGTTTTAATTTATCATGTTTATTGTTGGGTTAATTTTCGATTTTTAAGTTGTGAAATTATTATTTTTTAATGTGTCTTTCTTGTTATTAATTATTGTTTATTATTTAAAGTACACTTGATTTTAATTTATTTTATTGTTGGACTTTAATTATTTTATTTATTAATATTGAGTTGTAGTTTTTTTATTTAACTTATATTTATTTATTTTTGTTGTGCCTTTTCATTTGTTGTACTTACTAATTTCAGACTGGGCTAGTTTGGTTTAGTTTTATTTTATTTTTTCTGGGCCCAGCCCATTGGTTTCAGCCCACCTGTTTCCCAGCCCAGCCCTCTAGCCTCCATCTTATCCATACGCTGCCGTTTTAATTTCCCAGCCGTAGGGCTTCCTTCCATTTTCTTCTTCCTTTCTTCTCTTCCTTTCTTCTTCATTTTCTACTGCGCCGACCCTCTCTATTTTTCCTACTTTGTTTTATTCTTCCTCCGAGCCGTGCAACAACCTCCATTTTTCTTCTCCTTCATTTCATTTTTCTGTTGCTTCCTCAGTTTCTCCATTGGGTTGCTGTCTGCTGCATCTCTCTTTTTCTCCATTGTATTTTCGGTTTCGGTTTTTCCTCCTTAAACCAGTGAGTTGCAGGTATGTTTGTTTGTTCTCCTTGTTTTGGTTACTTCCAGTTCTCACTTCTTAGTTTTGGTTCCACCATGTTTCATCTATTTTATTCCTCTCATTTGCAGGTTTATCCGAGTATATTTTCATCTTGCTGTTTTTCTTTGCTTTTCTTTTCTTTTCTTTTCTTTCTATTCTTTTCGGCTTGTATCCATTTGGATGGTCTTCAAGCTTTGTTTATTTTAGCCCCATTGCCGTGCTCCATTCCCAGCTTTAACTATGCACTATTTTCATCTGTAGCAATGCCCTGTTTTAGCCATTGCCGAGCACCATTTTTTTTTTACTCTTTAGCCGTGCTGTGTTTTTGCCTTTAGCCTTGTGCTTCATTTGTCATCTGTGATTTTACTCTAGTCTCATTTCAGTTAACTAACCTCTTTTATTTCAAAAATATTACTTCAAAAATTTCTTTGTTTTTGAAACTCTTTTTCATCCCAAAAATGGTGATTTTTGATGATTTTATTTCGAGCTTACTTTTGGGGTGCGTTGGAAAATAATTATTTTTGAAAAAATGAAGTTTTGGGTCACATGCATGTTTCGTCATGTGTAAAATGTTTGTTGGTTACTTTAATGTATTTACACGCATGTTCATGTGTATATTTAAAAATTGGACTCTCATGTGAGAGATGATTTTAAGTATGATCTTTTACTTATAATGATTTTTTATATAGTCTTGTTATTTTAGTTTTTATAAATAATAGTAAGATCTCAATCGTAAATAAGTTAGAATTTAATGTTTTAGTCGGAGTTATTAAGTTGAATATTGATGAGTTTAGAAAGTGATGTTGGTATTTTAGGAATAATTAGAATTTTGGATTTTTGAAGAATTAAAAATAGATTATTTTAGAAGCTTAGGCTTGAATATCAAAATACGAGATTGATTGGAAATTGATGAAAATTTACGTGATTATCTTATAGGTGACGATTAATTTTGTTCGGCATTGTTGAGGAAATTTTCGAAAAAAAGCTAAGAAGTCCAGGTAAGCGGGGTTTCTATGCTAGATTTGCATAAAAAGAAACGAACTGAGGTTGGTTTATAAAAATGTGCATTTTGTTTTAAAAAGAAAATGTGAAAAACAACCTCATTATGTGTTTTGCATTCATTCATGAGATATGTATGAAAGAGAAAAGAAATGCTTTTGACATGAAAAGTGTAGACATGAGCAATATTTGCATGTTTCTAAGATATGCAAAAGAGCAAATATGATATCATTGAAATTTTTTTTATACATGTGATATGAAATGATTTGGATCTGTTTTGATCAAATGGAAATGATATGAATATGTTTCGCATGTGTTTTGATATGATATGGATATGAAAAACCTTTGGCATACTTATCTGGTTTGGTTCTGATTCTGAATATGGTTCTGATATGATACTGTTCACGTGATATGTTTGGTATCAACATGATATGATATGAGTGCACCCACTTTGGAAACAAAGTGGTCTTTTATATGTTCTTTCCTGTGTGCACACTCGGGGCTCCGAGATTGAAAAAAGGGAATTTCACAATATGATACTGCCTGGTTTGGCCACCGGGGATAGCACAACTCTACCACGGGGGTTAAACATGGTATATGATATGATATGATGAAAATGTTCAGTTATGTTATGCCAAAGCGTTTTTGAATATGAAAATGGTTTATGAATATAAAAAGATTGAAAAGTCGCTGTGATTTTCTGATAATACATTTTGAGATGTGCATATGAAAATGAAATTTTTTGTTTTTGCATTCTGAACTTTCTGAAAATGCTCATGTTTACATACTAGTATATGTTCTCTGCTTACTGAGTTGTTGATAACTCACCCCCTTATCTTCATAATATTTTTAGATGATTTTAGAATTTTTCAGCTGATGATCAAGACTGTGAAGCACTGTGAGAGATGACGTAAGAGTAGTGGATTAAGAATAGAACGCCTTCGAAGAGTATTGGTGATTTTTGTTAAGAAATTTCATTGTGTTCTGATGTCTTGGTGTTTTGAAGAATTGATTATATTGAGAGAATTAGTTTGAATCAAAATTCCTTTATAATATTGGGATTTTGGAGTCTATAATTATATTGTTGGAATGTGGGTTTAAATACCATGTAGAGAAGTCGATATTTTGGGGATTACTGTATCGAGAATTTGATATATGGAGTTGTGTGGTTAATTAAATTTGAAGTGTTTACGTTTGATTTGGAACTTTTGGAAGTATATTAGCAGTGTTGGAGTTGAATACCGGGTAACATGGTTAACTCTCCAGACCCTCAGGACCGGGCCGGCGTTACACTGACTCTTTCTACAAGAGTCATTATTAAGATATAAAGTCAATATTAAAAACAAACTATATAGAATAAAAAACAGAGTACATTACCAATTTTAGAGAGGCGACGGAAAGATCTTGAGTGTGCATGATGATGAATCTTCAACTTTGATCTATTTATTTTGTTTATAGAATTTCGCTCCTACATAGAAGTTGTAAAATTAGTAAGTGAAAATTACAAATAAGAGACATAAAGAATTCATTTAATTTACCTTATATGATGGATTCTCAAACATGTCGCAAAATTTTTTCCAATCTTCAGGTCCATCTTGAAAATGATGCTAGCGTGCATCTTCCTTGTTGTCGTACTTCTTGTAATGCTCGTGACACCTCGTCTTATACTTGCGCAATGCATTACACATCAACTCCTCGACAGTCTTACGCTCCTCTCTCCAACCAAAATTTAGTTCGAATTCATCCTTAAAAATGTATATACACAAAGATATTATCATTCAAAATATGAAATAATATTAACATAAATTTATTATTTAAATATTACGTACCAAACAATACTTCTTTATAAGCTCTTTCACATATTGTGGGACTTTATACCATGAACTCATAGCCAAAGGTGCATAAGTCTGTGTAAGAGCACCCACATGAGATGCAAGCCAAGCTGCTTGTTATCCCTCGCCTCTTATATGTTTGTCAGTAGTGTTAACCTTAATATTACCCACTTTACGAGATTTCTCCAACGTCACGCCTCATCAACATTTTGATCAACTATCCCTCATCAACTATTTCAGCTTCAATATCTTCCCTATGTGTTGTGATCATCTCATACTGGCTCAAATTACAAATAAATTAAAGGCTGGTTGACTCTATTGGTATGCTTCTTGAGTAGAGAAATCATTTTCTTCTTCATTTTGTCCCTCCGCCTTAGGGAAAACGTCATAAATATTTTTAGGAGAAACCTTTTGTACTACTTGGTATTGATTTCCTAACTCAGGATCGTCTAAATAGAATACTTGATATGCTTGGGAAGCCAAAATAAAATGATCATCTTTATACCATTTTTTTGATGTATTAATACTCAGAAAATATTCATCATGGTATTTTCCCCTTTGAGGATTGCTTAAATCCCACCAATCACACTTAAATATATAAACCACAAGCTCTCCCACATATCTCATTCCGATTATATCTACAATAACTCCATAGAAATCAATGTTGCCTCCATCATAACTCCCTTTGACAAGGGATCACGCGCCAGTGCATATAGTTTGTCTGATATATCATTTGGATTACTCGTATGCATTTGTACAACCTACATATAAAATAAAGCATAAAAATTCAACCGTTAACAATCCAATCTATTTTTTAAGTTAGTGCAAAATCGCATCTGTATTAATGTCATTACCTGTTGTTTGAACCATATCGGGAACTTTTGTTTATGTCTTTGGTCTATATCATTTACTCCCAGTTCTTTGAGCACGTTGATATGATCATTGAAATTAAACATTACCAACAATAGTATCATATATATTATAGTAAAGTCAACTATAAAGGAAAATGTAAGATTATATATATTAGTAATCTATACTCGCATATATATTATAGCATGGTAAAGTATAGAGAAATTTTTAAGATCATATATATTAGTAATCTCTATTCTCATATATATAGTATCATATATAGCATAGTAAAGTATAATAGAATATATAGTACGTTCATCCTCAGCTCTCTTCTCCAAGGTGTTGGCATCGGTGGGGGGTTGAAGGTTGTCGAGTTCATCCCATAATTGCTTGATGTTGTTATAGTAATTAGGGATGGGGAGTTGAATTTGTTGGAGATTGGATATTTCTCGTTTGAGATGTAGACATGCATTGTTGCCATGGCAAAGCTAAGACTCAAGGTCTAGCCATACATCTCGAGGGTCATCATGGTAGTCTAGAGAATTGGTTAGGGAAGGGGTTATGGTGTTTTGAATCCAAGTGAGGACCATGTCTTTGGTCATGCTCCATTGGGCATAATGGTGGAAGTGATGGTTGGTGCTTTGAGGGTGCCATCAACAAAACAAAGTTTGTTTTTGGCATTGAGGGCTCGACGAAGTGCGCGTTGCCATTTGGGAAAATTAACTCCGGTGAGAAAGTCGGAGACAAGGATGAGGCTAGGAGAATCAAACGGATGAAGGAGATATGGGGAGGAAAGTTGGGAAGCATCGGAAGAGGAAACCATGGAGGCTGTGCAAAGGTATGTCAAGGTCGAGTTTTTGTTGATACCATATTAAGAAAAAAATATTGGTAGAATAATATCTTGTAGTTCTCATTGATCTCATATATAAATATATAAACATGAGTGGATGATTTATACATGGAAAGAGAGACAAATTGAGGAATACAGAAATTGTGTAATTGTCAAATAACTAAATTGGTGGGATTGCTAAAATTAAGGGATTTAAGTGTTGTAATAGTAAGTATGCATATTTTTTAATTTATTATTAAAAATTTAATTTTTTCATATAAATTTCATATCAGCACTTACACAACACATAACTATATTTAACATTATGAGGATCATTTCAACAATCAACTTCTCCAAGAGCACACCTCTCGCTCTCTTCCTTTTTCTCTCTAGAGCAGCCCCCTTAAAAAAACCCAAACAGATGAGGGGGTTTGAAGCTTTGGCTCCTCCCTCCTTCCTCCTTCCCTCATCCCTCTTCCCTCTTCTCTCTAGTTTTTCCTTTTATTTTTTCTAATTTTGTGTGTTTTTTCTTTCAAAGTAGGGTGAAATGCCGATTTGTTGTTCTCCGAAGCCCGGCGACCACCACATGCCCCACTACAAGATTCCAAATGTGCCGATCCTTCAGACGGGTGAAGAATCTCCCCGAATGGAATAGCGTGTGAGCCACACGCACGGTCCAAAGAGCGCGCGTATCATCCACGCGCCATCGCAAGGGGAGTTCTATCGTCACCATGTGCGGCATTTCTAGGACCAGGGTCATCGATTTCTTCAGACTCGACCGCCCGTTGTACTTCTAGGGTGGTATGTGTCCCTCATGCGACACCACAGTCTCTGTATTTGCTTCTTCTTTTTTTTTTTTTTTTTTTAATTTCCTCTAAGATTGAAAATGAGGATCTACAACTTTCTAAGCTATATTTCGTTACTTTCACATCTATCATTTGCTTTCTCTTTTTTGGATACATTTGGGGGGGAGGGTTTCGAACCCAAGACCTCTATTTTGGAGGCTAGGGGTTTATGTCAATCAGGCCACAAGCCTTTGGCATGTATGTTTTCTATTATTTCTTTTGTTTTATGTTAATCATAAAAAGAAATAGTCTATTGGACTTTATACATAGAATGAAAGTCCTTTCCTCCTCTGGAGGGAGGGGTTTGAAATCCCTGCTTTAGGCAAAGTGTGAGACCCAGGCCCGTGAACAAGGCCCAGCCTTCTTGGAGAACCAAATACGATGCCGTTTGGTAAGCATCCCTTCTATCAGTTTAATTTTTCTTTCCTTCCTGATATTTCCTCTCATCAGTTTTTCTTCTTCACGCACTTTTCTCTCCCACGAAATCTCACTTTCCCAACTTCCTTATGTTTTGTTGCTTAATCATTTTTCAATTTCCTCACACACACCAAAAAAAAAAAAAAAAACCCCATCCTCTCTCTCGCCCTCCTGTAATTTTAGTGTGGCTGATTTTCACTAAAATTTTTCAGTTTGATGCCGCATATCATTTCCTACGCTAATAAGTCCAGTCTCTCTTTCCCTCTCATTTTGTTTTTTACACTTAAGACTTTGAACTACAGCCCCTCTCAGCTGACCCCTCTTTCTCATCACAAGTAGATTTTTGCTTTGTGATTTTTGGTGTTGCATTTTCGTGGATCCCTAAAGTTTAGTAACTGTCGAAGCCCATCACAAGAGACACTATCGATCATCAGTAGGCCATTTTCCCATTCTCTATTTCTCTCGCACACATACACATTCACTCCAAGTTTTTTTTTTTTTTTTTACTCCAATGAAATTCCTATGATATGATTTCAAAATGTGTAGTCTGTGGGTTTTCAGGCATTTTTTTGTGTAAGCAAACACCTTGTATTGGAATGGTCTGGAGTTGGATTATTTGGTTTGGACGTGCAATTTTAAATGGATACTCAAAGTTGAGTAGTGGCTGTTTTTGTACTACTTGGGTTTTATACAACCATTGGAGTGGAGATTAAATTATATGGAGGTATATTATTGCTGTGTTGGTTGAGTTGTTGGTGGTTGCTTGGAGTTATGGGCCATTGAAGTGGGTTGATATATTGATTATTTGAGTTTGACATTGGCTTTGGTGGGTGAATAGGTCAATATCAAAATTGGTATATGGTATTTTGGGTTGAAGTGTGGGCTGTCAAGATTATTATATGGTTGTTTGAGTTGAGTTATTTTGCTAAAATATGGTTTGGACTTATGGGTTTTAATTATTTAGATCGAAGTTGTGTCAATGGTCTTTTAACACTTCCTGTACTTTTTTTTTTCTATCAATAGGAGACGAGATTATTAGAGATCAAATTCAAACATAGATAATACGCTATAGGAGTCAAGTAAGCGGGATTCCTATGCTAGGTTTTATAAGAATTATTGAGACTGATGTTGACTTTTTGAAAATTTTGTATATTTTGTGATGAAATGAAAACTTGGGAAAAACCAACCTTGATCGCTTATTTGCATTACTCATGAAATCTGTACGAAAAAGGAAAATTATTTTCTGACATGCATTGTGTAGATATGAGCTAAATTTTGTCATGTTGTCTCTAAAATCTGAAAGGGAACAATATTGAGAATCTAAAAAATTGTGCATTAATTTAGAAAGATGCTCCAACTTTTGTTTTCAGTATGTGAGAATAATCTAATTATGAGTTGGTACTTTGTTTTGTTTTGATATGGCATCTAAAAATCTTTGGCATAGTGTACTGATTTTGTATTTGACTCTATCTCTGCTATGCTCGTTTTGGGTTGGTACCAACTTCTCTATCTCTGAGTGCACCCACTTTTGAAACAACGTAGTTTTTATGTGGTATTTTCTGTGTGCACACTCGAGGCTTCAAGAGTAATAAGGGAAATATTTCACCTTTGTCTTTGCTTGGTTTGATCACTAGGGTTAACACAACCCTACCACGGGGGTGAAACATGGTCTCTACTCTGTGAAATGCTTTGTTTTGATGTGATGATGATGTTCAGGTTATGTTATGCCAAAGTATTCTGGGATGTATGTGACTTAAAACCATAACTCTGTTACGTTTGAAAACATATTTTGTTTTGCATGATAATTCAGGAAAATATTTTGTTCTGCATACTGTACTTTTTAAATGCTCATGTTTGCACGCTAGCATATGTCTTATACTTACTGAGTTGTTGATAACTCACCCTCCTTATCTTCATAATATTTTCAGATGATATGGAGAGTCCAACTGAAGACCAAGATTAGGAATTGTGAGCTTGACTTAGCTGAGGAGAGGGTGTCGAGTACCTAAGAGTACCACCGTTAAAAGAAGGATTTATGATGTTTTTTAGATTTGATGTCTTTAAATTTAATTATATAATTGGTTTAGTAGGACTTAAGGTTTTATCAGTTTAGTATGTTATGACTATTGGGAGATTATGAACTCCTTAATTTATTATTATCGCAGTAATGACTTTGTGGAGTTGATAATGTGTTTATTTAGAAAATATGAGATTGATTATTGTTTATGAAGTCTTTAGAAATTTTAGATTTGTTGGGAGATATGTTTATAAGGAATAGGTAGTAATTCTCCAACTCATTCGGATATGGGTGTTATACAGAGTGTAATCTCTTAGATGGTTTGTCTCTAGAGAGTTATAAAAATTTAAAACAATACCAATCACAAATGAATTTGTATACTGGTAGAGCCCAAAGTTAAATAGTTAGCTTATAATCTGATTTTTGTATGTACCGGTACAGCTGTAGGTTAGATTTCATGATGAATGAAATCTATTTTTAAAAAAACAAAAGAGAAAAAAAAAAAAAAAATTTAAGATTACGCAACACACGTCCACGACTACAAACATGGCGACCCTTCTCCCCAACAGTACACTCCACAAAAACCTGGAAACATGCATACACTGCACCATCTCCAATGTGCAGGTTGCAGAGCACCTCTCCTACGCCCAATTCGACGGACCCTTGTCCACGCCGTCGTTAAGCTCGGAAAGCCCTGACCTTTTGACAAACCTCCACGAAGCTGCGAACCATCGCCCTCTACCGAGACTCAGCCTTGACAAGATCCAAACGATCGATCTGATATTGGGTAAGCCGCCATTGACTTGGCAGGAAGTTTCTCCAAAAATTATCGAACCGGAATCTCCATCAAATCGAACCATTTGAGTATTTTTCTTGACCTGATCTTTCCTGTAATATCGTTAATTTTAGTTGACTTTGATCGTTTGAATGTTTAATTATAGGTTTCGTGTATGCCACAATTTGGGATTTTGCCCCTGAAGTTGAGATTATTTGGACTCGATCATGAATCGTGATTTTGTGAAATTCCCAATCGATCTTAATTGGGAGTAATCGAAAATTGAGATATTCATAATTTCGATTGCTGCTTTGCACATTCATAGCTCAATACTACAATTTTTATTTAAGAAATAAAACTTTTGGACCGAAGAATATTACAATTCAAACAACTTGAGGATATTCAAGAAAGCTGAAAATCAATAAGAATTTGATTTCCTTTTCTAAAAAATAAAAAAAATCTTCGGTTATTTTCTTTTGCTCCCCATTATTACCACAGTTACGATTGAAATATATTTACAGCCAAGGTTTGGATTGGCAAATATAATTCTTTGCCTCATCTTTAGCTTACCTACGTACTGCATTCAATGAGGAGTTCTAATTTCTAAGGCATTTCATTTTCAGTAGTTGGGGAGGCCTGAATATTGTCCTGAGTGTCAGAAATGCTCACAACTTCCCACCTTGAAGAACTCCATTCATCTAATTCCCTTGTGCGAGCAAAAGTTGGAGCTCTTGCCGGAGTATCGTTCTCTCCCTTATAGAAGTATCTTGCAACTCTGACCGCCTTTTTCCAAGACATTCTATCACTTGGAGTTGCGTTGCCTCCGGAAGCCTCTTGATGGCGCTGATAACTCTTGAGCAAGCGGATTAATGATATTAGAAAACAAATGGTGGAAGTGATACCAGATATAAGGTAGAGACCCCAGAAACTCTCAAGGCTCAAACGCTCAGTTGTACTGGTTGTTACATCCGTTGCACACTCGCGGGAGGGAGTCAACCATTCATCTTCAAGTTTTTTAAGCTTTCCGTCTTCAAAGAGCCTTAGAATCGCTTGTGAAAAATCCCTGGCTATTGGGGAGCCTTTCTGGAATACCTGCATGGATGATCAGATATTACTTCTATTATAGAAAAATAAGGAAAAGCTTCTTTGGTGAATCCTAGAGAAAATGAACCAGTTTCAGCCACCATGCAGAAAGTTGTCAAAGTGCAAAGTTGAAGTTACTACTCACAAAGCCAAATCCTCCAAATCTATAGGTGGGTCTGTTGCTAGTGTATGCTTTGCAATACTTGTTGATGAAAACTTTCTCGTATGGAAGTTCAAGAAAGGCAGCAGCTATTTCCTTTCTTTCGAATAATCCTGTATAATCATCTTCCTTTTGAACCGTAACGATGTTTTCTGACTTGAATTTAATCACACCCTCCAGGTAAGCCTTTACAAAAGAATCGTTATCACAACCAATTTTTGCGTTGCTGTTCCTTAGCCAGTTGATATCTGGAGCCGTTTCTAGTCGTTGCACGGTGAGAATTGAAGATAGATTTGCTGTGTAGCTTGAGGTTAGGATCCACACGACGAAAAGCCAAACTACTACCACCACTCGAGTTAAGTTGCTTTGTAGTTTCTCTCCTGCAAAGACAAAACCATATATGGAGTGTCACGGATGGTTCTAACCCAGTAACAAAAGGCATTGATATATAAACCATTCACAAGCATTCTTTAAAAATTTCGTCATGGTTATGCTTCTAAGGTCCATATCTTGGGACCCTGTTGTTGATTAGAATTTAGAAGCCGCATCATGTTAGAGTGAACCTAATTGATCTGCAGGGGTCAGTTCTGCAGTAATTGCATTATGTTGTCAACAAATTCTTGCATCAAATGCAATTTTCGATGCACCCACAAGCACGTTTTCAAGCCGGATATGATTTGAACTTCATAGTCTATGCAAACTCAGGGATGAAACCTATCAGTAGAAAATTGAATATAATTTTCTAAGAATATAATTTTTTAATGTAATTTTTGTTTTAGAATTTAAAAAAGTTAAATTGTATATTATAATTTATGTGAAAGTTCAAAAAAATTGTAATGATTATATGAGATGCTGTTACTTACTGTGAGCGAAGAACAGCGAGGAGAATGTGAACCAAAGGGTGGTGCCAATCTGGTTCTTCAATGGGCCTCCAAAATCTGGATTGAATCGATGTTCCAAGAACCATAGTATAAGCATGGTATAAATCATGAGGGCACAGGTCACCAACCACATTTCCCACGTGAAAGGCTTCAAAAACATCCAAGCTGACCCTTCTGGCTTTGCTGGAACTATCATGGATAACCCCGACTCCGCATATGGCTGTGTAAATTCCACGTAGTCCATTCTGTCGGCTAATATAGTCACGTCACCAACGACTGCATCATATGTCTTCCATTTTGTTTTTTGGATCCACATTACAATTAGTCTTTATCAGAAGAAGAGATGGTAATCGAAGTAAAAGAAAACAATAATCAAATGAGAATTCCAGTCTAGAAAATAATAGTCAAAGATCCCTGCTGTTGCTACGAGCTAGCTGTTCCTAGTGGCGTCCCCGTTTGCTTTAAAAAACTAGGAGCCTGTCAAACCTAGACAAACTATAGGAAATGTCTTGCAGACATGTTGTTGAAGTGCAAGTTAGACATGAGAAGTTTCAACCTACGGCAGAGCATAGTTCCGTATGTCATTTCCAGTCAATTTTCTTGCTCTAGATACCATGCCTGCCCTTTGCCCAATATTGGGCAGGCAGCGTATCTAGATTCTGTTTTTAGGCAAGGTAGAGATCATTACATTTCGGGTGTGTTTGATAAGTAAGGTAATATTTATACATAATAAATACTATAGGGTCTATTTTACTATCACTCTTCCATTTCAGATCGACAATTACTTGAGAGGATTTTTTTTCCTTCTTATCAAATTCGATTTAATTTAAAAGTATATTTTGTGGGTGGTTATATATAGATAGTGAGGTAACTTGTAATGTTTAACTATCAACTTAGGTATCAAGTAGAAAAGAAGACAGTGCTTGTTTGTTTTGCGACATTAATCACCATCTACATAAAGTTAAATTGTTACCTTGTTGGCGATACGACAAACCAGTTCGTCATAGGAGCCATTGAAGGGCACAAATTTGTAAGGAAGAGAATAATTCAAATTTTCCAGCACCATTTTGAAAACTTGAATACACCAACCGTCGACATCTGTATTCTCGACCGGGCCCTCACCGTACTCTACCTTTACAAACTTATGGAATGAAGTTCTACCGGGAACTCCGATTATCAACGGCTTCGCCTCATTTGGCATTGCCCAGCCTTTCGGAATTTGCTTTAGGTTCCCTGGCCAAATTACTGAGCCAGCCAAAGGATCTGCGGCTTTCTCTCCACATTTCTTTATCACAAGGCCATTATGGAAGCCAGACTCTGGCGTCCAAAGGTCCAATTCTTTGTACCTCTTATTTTCCTGCTTTTCTCGTCCCCTCCCAACCACATTTACAATCCTAAACTTGGGATTTTGCAACAGCTTTCCTGCTTCGAAACTTATCTCGGTGCTTAACCCAGAGAACTTGCTTAACAGAATATTCTTTAACAACATATCTGGGCTACTCTTGTCGCTAGTTGTTCTCTCTATGGCCTGTGAAATGGCCATAATGCTATCATATGCACGGAGAGCATAAATTCCCGGCTTGGGATTAACTTCCTCTCGATACTCAGCTCGGAAAGCTTTGGAGAACTGGGCATAGAAATCTTTATAAGAATTAGTACTACTAGAATAGTCGGTCTTGATTCCTAAAGCACCTGTCATTGATGAAATAACAGAATCATCAACCGAGTCCAGGAAACTTGCAACACTTTCAGCGATAATCCAAGCCGTCTCTTTCCCTTTGAGTCCCATGTTCTCGGCTTCTCTGAACAAATGCGTCGCCATCGATAAAGATGACTGAAGAACAATAAAAACCCGAGACTGTGTCGTTTCCTGTAGCTTCACCAGCTCGTCGTGAACAAACACCTTTGGATCATCAGACAGAGAGGAATATGGTGGAAGAACCAAACGGTACTCGATCTCTGAATCAACCTTCTGAAGAGCCTCAGAAAGAAGAGCTAACATCCCCAAGTCACTGCCATATGCATCATCTTCGTATATCACTACAACCCTTCTCCAACTGTACGCTCTCACTATATCTGCAATGCATTTCGTTTGTGCAGAACCGTCGTTAGCAATTTCAATCAAGAAAGGCCAACGCCTTTGCATCAGTGGTGGAGTTATGGCTGGAGCTGAGAAGGAAAGAACCGGAACTTTAGCCTGGTTTCCAACCGTGGCTACAAGAGCTGCTTCCTCCCATTTGTTCATGCCAACAATCACTTCGATTTTCTTTTCTTTAATGAGCTCTCCAGCTTCACCAAAATCAATAAATTCAATAAATAAAGAACGGAGATGAAAAAAAAAAATCCTTAATTTTATAATTTGAAAACCTATCATGTTCATACTTATCATCATCAGCAGCATCATAAAATAAAAAACAGACCTGCAGAAGCTACTTGAACGGGGTCTCTGCCAGGGTCCTGAAAATAGAGAGACAGCTTGTGAGTCTTTGAATGATGGTTGTAGTTTTCGGCGTAAATTTGCATGGCTGTTTTCTCTTCTTTCCCGATCCGGGAACTGACATCGATGATTGCACCGATATTCGTAACTTTGTTTGTATTGGCAGCGTCACCTCCATCAGAGAGTAAGAGAAGAAAGAAGACGAGTATAGGAAAAAGGTCGCAAAATTTGAATACTAAGCTACTGGAAACGAGAGGAAAAGCCATTTAATTTTATTAGTTGTAACTGACAATTCAGTTTGCGGGCAGATAGATCACATTATTGTACAATATATCTACCATGTCCGAGACCAAGACACGCAACTGCTACTGCTAGGAATGTCCGAATGTCAGCGTGGAATTTGGTATCTGCGCTCGGTATATTTGACTTGACCAGATTGGCAGTTTTCGGTTATAATTTTCTCACTTAGATTCTGTTTATACCTGAGGTTCCATTGACTTGGAAATATGTCAGAAGTGAATTGTGAATGTCAAAGGGTTTGCATCTTGCTCGGCAGTTTTCGGTGATTATAATGTAGGCCTTAAATGTTTCGGGCTTTTCGTTGTGTGCTGTTTGTAACTGAAGACCATGGATGGCGCGGTCCGGATACATAGGCATTCATTTGGGTCGTAAAGAGCGGCCTTGTTCCAGAAGATCAAAGCCCAAGGAAGAACACATTTTTTATACCATTACACGATAACTTCAAGCTTTCAAAGTCAAATGTCCAAACACTCTGGCTAATTACGTATGACATCACTCACTTATTTCAAAATTTTAAACTAATAGTAGAGATAGATTTAATCATTTATACTTTATCTTATTATATTTAATTGAATAGAATTAAATCAATCTGAATTCGAATTTAAAATATTTTCTTTCATATTTTGTGAAATCACCACTTACTCCAAAAATTTGAGTCGGTGAAAATAGATAGATTCAATTATTTATATATTGTCTTATTTTACCACCTATCCTAGGAAGATATATTCCCATATCCTACTATTTCCCGTAGAAAAATGCTCATGATTCATCTTCTCAATTAAAACCGCTAGCTCGGTCCAATTCGGCATTTGTGTCTGGTCTCAATATTTTATCTATAACTAACCATGAGATCATATTGCTTGTAATAATCTACAATCTAAGTGTATCAACTTCCTAGTTTTTAGTTGTTATTTAAAATTAAGACAACAATTAGGGACATGAAGAAAAGTCAGGACAAGACTGCACCGCTTAATTGCAATTTGGGTGGCGGTGTTGACTTTTGAGCATAAAAAAACCTTCTTAAACTGGCCAATTAGTTGCTGCTAAAACCCATCTTGGGCATTCCATTTTAACCATATGTGCAAAGAAGTATCTTCAAGACAATGTCAAGAGGCTCTCTTATCATTCTCTTAGGTCTCCTAATAAGCCATTCAGGAAATAGCCATTCATTCAGAGAGAAATCCAAACTTGTATCTGATGGCATGATAGGCAAAACAAGCCAGAATTCTGCAGTCCTTGAACTGGATGTCACAGCAACAACAGTGACATGCGAGCCCAGCTATGGATTCTTGCCTTGCGCAACGTCGGTTTGGGGTCAGCTCTTCATGATCATTATATACGAGTTCTTGCTGTCCCTTGCAGGGAAGTATGTTTCCAGTGGCTCTGAACTTTTCTTCCAAATGTTTGGAACTGGAATCTATGGTGTAGCAGCCTGTTCCAAATTCTTGGCACAATCCCCCAAGTGGCTTTGGTGCTCGGTAAGTATCTTACTAATAAGCTTTCCCTCTCCTCTCCACATAAAGTACTGGATTCTTTTCTGCTACAAAATTCTGCAGATGGGACTTCATTCTTCCTTGTTCATGTCATTGTCAGGTAACAGTATCCTATATATAATGATACTAAACATGATTTTCAATATCAGTAGGCAGAAATTATAAATGAAAGTATTAATTATGAAAGAGATTACTACTGCAAAGTTCTTTTGTCTTCCAATATATATCAAAATTTTAATGGGCATTCTCTGGTATATGAGAAAAACTAAAAAGAATGAGCATGGCTTCTTTCATCTCAAGGTTGAATATTCCCATTACGAAAGCAAAAGCTGAATATTATTTCTTCGTTTCTTTAATCTTGATCATACATCACCTAATTTAGAGGGAGACTAGCTACTAGCTAGCGACCGGAAAGTATGTAATTTAGTAGGAATTAGTCAATAAAAAAATAAATAATATTTTCTCTCCCTCCTTATCCTTTTAATCAAAGTTCATTAATAAATTTATGGCCTCCCTTGGTTTTAAAGATTCTTTCTGTTAATATATCTACATTGAATCAACTTCATTCCTAAAAAATAACAATGTCAATTGGGTGGGGACACACGTACTAAAACTATGGTATTCGGAAATGATAAGGCACTCCTTTTAGTTTTAAAGAAATCATGCTAGAATTTAGAAAATGCCAAAGTACTGGGAGAGGGCAGGTAGATAAAACGATACAAAACAATTAATAGAAACATAAATAAAGTCTAACCCAGTAGTTGAGTTCCTTTTTAAAAAAAAGGTTACACTGGTAGGTATCTTATAAATTACATCTTAAAAGATTATGTTCCGATTGCGATAGTTTGTTGAGATAAGATTTAAAAGTTAAATAAAATATTTTTAAAGTATTATTTTAGAATATTATTATCATTTTAAAAATTGAAAAAGTTGAATTATTTTTTATATTTTGTAAGAGAACTTAAGAAAGTTATACTGATGAGATCATGAGATAAGATCATATGAAATACTTTCATTATTCAAACGGCCCCATATCTTTGATCTTTCTTTATAATCAACTTAAAGTTCATACAAAACACAACGAGAACGTAATCCTCTTCATAATTATGTTGCGAGAGAAGTTGAATACATACGTATATAATTTACGAAGTAAAATGATAGACATACAACTTTTTTTATGATAATTTATATAATTATATTTTAAATAAAGTGCCTTTTTATAAAATAACGTATAAAAATAATATCGCTTTACATAAATATTAACATTTTAAAATATGATTGTAAAAAAATTAATAGGTTGGATTGGCTCTAGGTACTGATATCCATGTATTCTTCTTCCTTTGTATTTGGATTTGAGTAAATACTAGTTATAAGTCCTAAATAGGCAAGTTTTGCGCAGATCTTTTTATAAAAATATGGGTCCCATTAAAAAAGATTTTTTTAAAACATTTTTTCATAGTAGAGTCTACTTTTTTACAAAATATTTACACGGAACTTATCTATTAGGACTTGTACAAATCATTTATCCCTCCCTTTTGGGTAGTAAAACTCTGAGTATTTATGTGGAAGGGCAATTTTTTTCCTTTGCTAGGAGTTGTGTGAGTTTTATTCGCGTGTGCTAGGGTTTCGGCCTATACCCATGCTGGGAGACCCCTCGGTGGCCAATGTTGCTGGCGAGATTGGGTTGGGTTTTGTTAAAGGTTCTCTGAAGGATGCTGGAGTCTCAGTTCGCCAAAGGTGAAGAGACGGTTGAGAAGTAGGCGACTTGCACAGTGAATGGATTAGGGGGTGATTGACGTACGTTCGTTCAAGCGCTTCAAAGGCCTTTGGTTGTTGCCAAGTTTTGGGTACCTCTGAGGAAACCAGAACAGATTAATAGAGAGTTGGGTTTTGTGTTTTCTAACGTTGAGATGGATAGGGTGGCGGAAGACCTCAAATGCGCTTTAGTGTTGAAGTTTCTGTCATTGAGGCTGTTGATCGATGTGTTACGACTACAGGAGTTAAGACCTAGGGTTTCGCTGAGGTCTCAATGATTAGCTTTATGGATGAATTTCATGTGTTGCTCCATCTGGCTAATGAGAATGATTATCTGCATGCATGGGCGAGAGAGGGTAGGGTGGTGGCAAGGTGCCAATTTCGGTTGTTTAATTGGTCTAAGGATTTTGATGTGAAGAAGGAGCCGTCCATTACACCATAATGGATTTTTTTTGCTAGGTTGTCGTTGCATTTGTACAGGTTGGATTGCTTGCAAATTCTCGCATCTCGGTTTGGCAGGCTTCTGGGCACGGATAATGATACGTTGTATAGAAGGAAGGACACGGGGGAGAGGTTGTGCGTGGAGGTTGATCTTCAAGATGAGCCAATTTCTAGTTTTTTGCTGGTGATAGGACAAAAGAACCATTTGTGGCAGGAAGTAGTTTATGAGAAGAGAGGTTTTTGTTGTAATAAATGTTTTCAATAGGGTCATATAGCGGTGGTATGAAGGTCTAGTGATAGGGCTAAGACAAAACTACTAAGGAATAAGGGGCCGAGAGTGTCAAGGAAGGAAGGAGAGGAAAAAGTTTGGAAGGAAGTTGGTCGCAAAGAAAATCAGCAGAGCTTAGTGATGCATGTTGACGATGTTGGGACTCAACTGAAGTTGAAGGATAAACAAAGGGAGATACAGGGAAACCCAGTAGTAGATAAACTGGATGGGTTAGTGCAAATTAGTGAGAAGGAGGTAGAGAGGGGAGTAGTTGAGAAGGCTCAAGAATGGGAGGATGTTGAGGTGGGGGAGGTTATAAAGGTGGGTGCAATGGTGAGGGAGATTGATAGGTGTGTGGTGAAGGACAAGGGTTCTTTACAAGATTTGGAGGTGCAATGTGTGGTAATGGAAGGTGGGGAAGGACAGACGCCAGTATTGGAGGAGGAGTGTGTTAATGACAGGCTAGCTGAGGGAGTTGAAGGTTTTAATAGGTTTGAGGTTTTATCAGAAGGGGATGGTGATACTTTTTTTGATTCTTAGAAGGATTACCATTCGGATCCTGGCTCTCAAAAGCTCTTGTGTGATTTAGGGTTGGGGGTGTCAAGATTCAATGGTGAGGAAGTCTCGCAGGGCGAAAACCCAACCTCAAAAATTGAATTTATGATAGACAAAATAGTGGTGTGGAATATTAGGGGTTTGGGGACGTCAAAAAGGAGGTTGAGGAAGTTGGTGGTCTCAGAGCCTTTTCAAGCTATAGAAAAGATGCAGCGATTGGCTCTTAGTCTTAATTTTTCAAAGTTTAGCTCTAATATGGAGGCTGGCGGTAAAACATGGATGTGTTGGAAAGAGGATGTTGAGATGGATATTGTTGGGGTTACTAATCAGTCTTTCACTAGGCTTTTCTCGGATAATGGTGGCTCTTTGTTAGGGACTTTTGTTTATACAAAATGTTCTCAGGTTGAATGCAAGGAGCTATGGGGACATTTGTGTGGTATTTCAAATGTGGATGTTTCATGGGTGGTGATGGGGGATTTTAATATTATCTGGTCGGATGAGGAACGTGTAGGTGAAAGACCAAGGCCTCTGACTGCAATGGAGGGTTTTAATGATTGCATTGATAGGTGTGGATTTGTTGATTTGAGATTGGAAGGGAGGCAATTGTCATGGTGTAACGGTCAACATGGTATGGCCAGAAGTTGGGCTAAGCTAGATCAAGTGCTAGTGAATAGTGCGTTCGTTTCTAAGTTCGGTGATGCTAGTGCCCAACTGTTAAGTAGGAGAACATCAGATCATTCACGTGTTGTTAGAGGGTGAACAGAACTTCAAATTTTTTCATGTTGTTATTGCGTAGCGGAGAAGGAGTTTATGTGTGAAAGAGATGAGATTATCTCATGGCTCGGTACTGGATTCTCCGGAAAGGGTGCATGACGAGGCTATGCAGTCTTTTGAGGGGTTTCTTTCTCAAGACGGGACGGGTTCATTACTGAATCTGGATCATTTATTTCAACATATTGTTTTGGATAGTGAGGTTAGGAGTTTGAGGGTGGAGCCTTCGAAGAAGGAAGTGCTTGTGGCGCTTTCTTCTATTACTGCGGACAGTAGCCTGGGGCTGAATTGTTTTGGGTCAGTTTTTTATTTAGTTAGCTGGTATATTGTTAAAGATGATGTGGTGGAAGTAGTGAAGGAGTTCTTTAAAGGTAATGAGCTTCCCAGATTTTATTTTTCCTCGTTCGTTGTTCTTATTCCAAAGGTGAAGAATCCACAAAGTTTCGATAAGTTCTGGCCAATAAGTCTTTGCAATGTTATTTCTAAGATGTTCTCCAAACTTTTGGTATCTAGACTATCTTTGCTGCTTGGAAATATTATTTCGCCTGAATATGGAGATTTTTTGAAGGGTGGAAATATATTTGAGAATATTTCTCTTACTCAAGAGATGACGAAGATGTTGCATCAGTAGGCTAGGAGTGGTAATATTATGCTGAAAATTTATATGAGTAAGGCGTACGATAGGGTGGATTGGCATTTCTTTGATCATGTTTTACGTACTCTTGGATTTCCTAATTGTTTCTGTAAATTGATTAACAATTGTGTTATGATGAATGGTACATATAGAGGTTTTTTTAAGCCTAAAAGGGGTCTACAGTAGGGTGATCTGTTGTTGCCGTATTTATTTATAATTATGGAAAAAATGTTGTCAAGGATGATAAATAAGAAAATGTCTGAAGGGAGGATCTTGCCTTTTCCTCATCCTGTATATGTTCCCAGAGTTTCTCATCTGTTATATGCTGATGATGTGGTGATTTTTGCCAATGCGAGTAAAGGCTTAATTTCGTGTTTAATGGAGGTCTTGAGGGAATATGAAAGTTGGACAGGCTAACGGGTGAACCATGATAAGTTGGCCAATTTTTTATCTAAAATTCTAGCTTATAATAGAACCAGGGAGATGTTGTTGGACACTAGTTTCACAAAGGGTCAATTCCCATTTACGTATTTGGGTGTTCCAATTGTGGATGGTAAGTTGAAGATTAGACACTTTGAGCTGTTGCTTGAATGAGTTGGGAAAAAGTTGTCAGGTTAGAAGAGTCGTTTGCTATCGCAAAGGGGTAGATTAATTTTGTTGAGGCATGTGTTTTAGAGCTTGCCAATTCATTTACTGTCTGTGCTTCAGGTCCTTAATGTTGTGATTAAAAAATTAAATGGGTTATTTACTAATTTTTTATGGGGAGAGCAAAATGGCAGAAGTAAGAGGAAATAGAGATCGTGGAAGAAGATGTGTGTTCCAATGGAGGAAGAGGGAATTGGGGTGCGAGACCTTGTAGAAGTTCAGAGATCTTTGTTTTTAAAGTTTAGGTCCTAGTTATTGATGCATAATTCATTATGGGCATGGTTCTTCCAGGCAAAATATATTAAACACGGACATATCTCTTTAAGTGTTGATGGCAATACAGGTTCGGCATTTTGGAAGAAAATTATTGAGGGGTTGCCTAAGCTACTGCAAAATCAAGATGGAAGGTTCGAGAGGGTCATGTTTCGCTGTGGTTTGATAATTTTCTAGGCCATGGCCCTCTATGTGAAGGGGTGGAAGTGATTGAAGAACAGAACATTAGAATTCAAGAGCTCGTTGTTAATGATCAGTAGGATGTTGAGAGACTACAGCTGCTATTGGGGGTGCAGAAGGCTAGCAATGTGGTGGCTAAGTTTGGTGGTTTGAGGGATGCGAAGGACATATTAATTTGGTTATCGGAGAAGAACGGAAATTTCTCAACAAAGTCAGCGTGAGATTTTATTAGAATTAAGATGCCGAGGTTTTCTTGGGCAAAGTGGGTATGCAATAATCTGTTGCCGAAAAAAATCTCTATATGCTTGTGGAAATGGCTTTTAATTACTTAAGTGTGGATGAACAGGTTCGTAAGCTGGGGATTCTGTTAGTATCTTGTTGTAATTGTTGTATGGCGGGGCATGTGGAAGACTTGGAGCATGTGCTTTGTAAAGGGAAGTTTTCCATGGCCGTCTGGAAGAAGGTTTCGAGAGAGGTGGGGATCCCATTTGTAGCTCAACAGAGTTGGAGAGAAAGGGTCCAGGTTTGGTTTAACAAGGCATCTAGGCAATCACAACTTGGGACATTAACGGGTTTGATTCCTTGCATTGTGGTGTGGAGACTTTGGCTTAGATGTTGTGTAGTGAGGATGGAAGGTAGAGACGAAAACCTATTGGAGGCTTAGAGCTCGATCAAGCACTGGATGAGGGTTCTTACGAGCAGAATTTCCAAGGTAAAAAGGCTTGCACAGGGGGACTTACATATGCTTCAAAATATGGAGGTTTTGATTGTGGATCAGAGAACTATGAAGGTGCAAGCTGTCCATTGGTTGCAACTGAGCCTAGGGAGGTTAAAATTGAATCTGGACGGTAGCAGTCTTGGCAATCCAAGGCATGGTGGAGGAGGGCATATTTTATTGGATCATGTAGGAAATCTTGTCTTTGCTTTTTCTCATCATTTTTGTACATGTTCCAATAACGAAGTTGAGCTTCAAGTGGTTATAGAGGGAATAAAGATTTGTCAGCAATTGGGTCATTTTTAATTGATATAGATAGAGTGTGATTCTTTGGTGGTAGTTTCATGGCTTGTGGATAGAGACGGTACAATGTGGTATCTTTGAGATTATTGGGACCAGTTGATGGGCTTGTTGGAAGGTTTTGACTTCTCTATCAGGCACATATGTAGAGAAGGGAATAAAATGGTGGATGCTTTGGCTATGTGTGGTGCGTTGGGGGAGTATAATTTGTTTACAGATGTTTCTCAGCTTTCACGTTATTTGGGAGGCTTGCATAGATTGTACAAAATGGGCATGGCTTATGTTAGACGTAGATGGTGAAGTGTTAGATTTTTTTTGATTTTATGTTTTTTCTGTTTGTTGGGTAAGGTTGGTTTTTTTGTTAAGGTGGATTGGGTTGTTTATTTGAAGGTTTTCATCCGCCATAAATGAGAGTTAATAAAGTTTTAGAGGTTCCGTCCTCCTTTTTTTAATAAAAAAATCATTTCTCTTTGGATTTTGCCTATTTCTTCTTGTTCATGTTTCTGTGTTATCCATGTATACTTCATGTTCCTGTGTACTTGTAATTAAGTAATTAGTATGATAAGGATCTCAATTGCCTGGATTCAAATCCATATACTTGAATTTAATTTGAGGAGTTTTTTTTTTTTTTAAATCTAATTTGAGATCATTGCTTGAAGCCATTGGAGTCACAGGAAGTACAAGTACAATTGAAACGATGGCAACAATGGGAATGGGCTTACTAGCAGGATCAACTATCATGCTTCTTACTTTGATATGCGCCTCTGTTGTTTCTTTCGGCAGCTATGATCTTTCACAGCCTTCAGCTAATTCATTAGATGAGGAAAACGTGAAACCATTTAGTTTAACTGGTTTTTCTCTTACCCTTGCGTCTTTGATTAATGAACAGACAATACCACTTTTTCATTCTAAATTTTATTATTCTAAATGGTTGTCCATCGAAGTATTTGGTATATAAAATCACTCAAACTGTGACACACCATGAATTACGACTTAAAACAATAAATTGCAGGATGAAGAACATCATTTCTCATGACGTATTAATGTGACTCCATAATGTAGGTGTTATGAAATTAAACCCTTGAGTCTCACTATGCAAGACTCAATAGTAATAATAACCAAGTTCAAAAATAAGCAAGAATCACTTGTACAGATTCAATCAAGAAATATTTTGAACAAACTGAACTTATAAAGCAGAGAAACTGATATCAAGTATCTGTAAACTGAGACAACCAATCCTGCCTCTTGCAAACCAACAGATCCATAAAACAAGAATAATACGAAATTGTAGAACAGAACAAGATTAAACAAGAGCAGAAACTATAGCAAGAATAATAATCAAAGAGATTAACAGAAAATAAAGGAATAAAAGAATCAACACAGGATATACGTGGTTCGACCCTAATGGCCTCAGAGCTTTATTGATAAACGATATACATCATAGAAAAGCCATAGAATCCCTCTCATTTACACAGCCTTTCTCACACACCAAAAAATCACGCCGATTTTCTCCTCTAAGTGAGAACCCTTATGCAAACCCTAGAATCCCTCTCTATTCTCTCTATCGCTCGAAGCCCCTCTCACACTCAAAATGTACAAAGTCAATGAGGGTTACAAGGCATCGGATAGCAACATATATATAAGAGAAATCAGATGCCACCACGTGTCAAAATCCTACGGCTCAAGGTTGAGGCCTTTCTGTTGCAGCTTACAAGTCACGTGTGTAACACGTGATTCACCAGCCCAGCAAACATAACTTCAAGGTCCTAGAATCAGCCACATGTCCACCATCCACAAGTCACAAAACAGAGGGTTAGAGATTAAAGATAACATATAAATAAATGTATTGACACTACATTTACAATTCTCCACCTTGGCAAAACATTTATTGCCACAACCTTATCAATACTCATCATTGGCTATTCCTGCACTTAGTCCCTCTAATGGGGACTGACTTTGGACTCCATACTAATTAAGTTCAGACAGTGTCTGAACTTAGGACATGGGAGAGGCTTAGTCATCATATTTGAGGGGTTATCCTCAGTTGGGACTTTTTCCACACACATTACTTTTGACTCTATAACATCCCTAACAAAATGGAGCCTAATGTCAATATGTTTGGACCTTTCATGGAAAACTTGATTTCTAGCTAAGTGAAGTGTACTTTGATTATCATAGTGTACTGTGATATTCCCATTAAAAATGTTTAACTCACTAGCAATACCTTTTAACCATATGGTCTCTTTTATAGCTTCAGTCAATGCTATATATTCAGCTTCTGTTGTAGATAAGGCAACAACAGATTGTAAGTGTGATTTCCAGCTAATAGCTCCCCCAAAAGTAGTAAACACATATCCAGTTAGGGGCTTTCTAGTGTCTACATTTCCTGCATAGTCAGAGTCTACAAAACCAGTCAATTCTTACCCCTTCTCAATATTATTCCCAAAACAGAGGCCCAAGTTAGTAAAGCCTACCAAGTACCTCAATACCCATTTAATGGCTTGCTAATGGTCTTTTCCAGGATTCCCCATAAATCTACTAACTATACTCACAGCATATGTTAGATCAGGTCTTGAACAAACCATAGCATACATTATACTTTCTACCATGCTAGCATATGGAATTTAATGCATGAAGTAAATGTCAAATTTTGATTTTGGGGCTTGATCTATAGACAATTTAAAATGCTGACCTAAAGGAGTGTTAACAGGTTTCACATGTTCTATACCAAACCTTTTAAGAATTTTAGAAATGTAATTTTTCTGAGACAAATATAGTACTCTATTATTTCTGTCCCTTTCAATTTCCATTCCCAAGATTTTCTTAGCAGGGCCCAATCTTTCATTTCAAACTTTGATTTCAACATGCATTTAAGTTGATCAATTAAAACAGTGTCTTTACAAGCCAACAACATATCATCAACATATAAAAAGAGATAGACAAATATTCATTTTTCTTCCTTGTAATAGACACAACTATCATAGCAGCTCCTTTTAAAATTATTGTCAATCATGTATGTATCAAATCTTTTATACCACTGCTTAGGTGATTGTTTAAGACCATATAAAGATTTTTTAAGAAGACATACTTGATTGTCTTTAATGTCATTTGTAAAACCTTCATGAGGTTGCATGTAAATGTTTTCTTCAAGTTCTCCATGCAAAAAAACAGTTTTAACATCTAATTGTTCTAGATGTAGATTTTCAAAAGCAGTATAAGCAAGCAGTAACCTAATTAAGCTATGTTTAACCACAGGAGAGAAAATTTCATTGAAATAAATTCCTTCTCTCTGTTTAAAGCCTTTGGCTACTAGTCTAGCCTTATACCTTGACCTTTCTATTCCTGGGATGCTTTCCTTTTTCTTAAAGATCCACTTGGATCCAATTAGTTTTACTCCTTGGGGTTTAGGGACTAGGATCCAGGTTTTATTCTTATTAAGAGATTCCATCTCTTCCTGCATAGCAAGGATCCGTTTAGAGGAGTCCTTGCTAGTCACAGCCTCTTTATAAGATCTAGGTTCCTGATAAACTACTTCATCAGCCACTGTTAAGGCAAACATAGTAAGTTTAGCTTGACCATATCTTAAAAGTGGTTTAATAATTCTCTTTTGCCTATCTCCAACCAAGTTATAGGAGTTGAGTCCACCTTGATCCAAGTCCCCTGAGTTATCACCCTCAGGTTCACTGTCCTCCCTAATCTCAGGTTCAGGTTGGGAGTTATTTTTCTCCACCTCAACCTGTAAATCCTTTATGGACTTCTCAACTTTAGAGTCTGTAGTTTCCCCTTGAACCCGAGCCATTTGTGACTCATTAAAAGTCACATCTCTGCTCACAATGCACCTAAACCTACCAGGTTCTTCTACCCATAGTTTGTATCTCTTAACCCCTTTAGGATACCCTATGAACATACACTTAAGTTTCCTAGGTTCTAGTTTGTCAGATTGTCAAACTTACAATTTAAAAAAATTGAAAAATCGGACCAGACCGATCCGAAAATCGGTAAAATCGAAAGTACCGGTTTAGGAGGGTAACCAATGCTTAATCGGTTATGAAAAATGCAAAACCAATACATACCGGTTTGGTCCTAAATTTTGTCCAAAACCGGATCGGTTACACCCCTAGTTCCAATAACGAAGCTTAGCTTCAGGCGGTTATAGAAGGAATACAGATTTGTTGGCAATTTGGTCATTTTTTAATTGATATAGATAGAGTGTGATTCTTTGGTGGTGGTTTCATGGCTTTAGGATAGAGACGGTACAACGTGGTATCTTTGGGATTATTGGGACTAGTTGATGGGCTTGTTGGAAGGTTTTGACTTCTCTGTCAAGCACATATGTAGAGAAGGGAATAAAGTGGTGGATGCTTTAGCTATGTGTGGTGCGTTGGGGGAGGATAATTTGTTTACAGATGTTTCTCAGCTTTCACGTGCTTTGAGAGGCTTGCATAGATTGGACAAAATGGGCATGGCTTATGTTATACGTAGATGGTGAAGTGTTAGTTTTTTTTTTATTTTATGTTTTTTCTGTTTGTTGGGTAAGTGCTAGATTTTTTTTGCTTTTATGGTTTTTCTGTTTGATGGGTAAGGTTGGTTTTGAAAAAACAATGGTTCGACCTAATACAAAAACTAGAAGGGGGTGAATAGGTGTAGATCGATTTTTTCTGGTCTAATAAAAAATTGACAAGCAAACAAATAAACAAAGAAACAAATCACACAGATAATCAACATAAAGATTTGATCACGGAGTGGAAACTCATTTGAAGAACCTCTTCAAAATCTAAAACCACTTCGGATGTAAGACATCACCTCAAATCCACTATAGAAAATAAATTTGTTACAACCAATTTAAGACACTCATAAAACCTTTGAAGTTCCTAAACTTCGACTACCACACGATGAGTGACCTACTCGATCTTTACATGCATGTAGTGCCGGAACTCCGACCTTTCTATAGCATCTCACGAGAACCTATCGATCTCTGCAGCAACAGCAGCTCCAGAAACCTTCCGGCCAATGAACACGTCTACTTCAATGGACTTGTATGAGGTTTGATTTCAAGTGTAGTGTGGTGGAGATATGTTTGTCCAAGAGAGATTCACAATGTGGGGAAAAATGGTTCTCTTAATGGCTCTTGGAAGCACTTAGGGTTTTTGCTGTGTTTCTCCACACCAAAGAATAGAACAAGCTATTCTATTTATAGCCCCTGTCATTCACGGCGCTTAAAACATTGAGTTTTGAGTATTCTTGAACATTGGCTCGAGCAAAGTGTCGAGCGAGAGTCGAGCACAGGTTAACTTTTAGAACTTCGTCCGAGTGAAACATCAAGCGACCATCGAGTGGTTCATTCTGCCTGAGTTCGCTCGAGCGCAGAGTCGAGCGATGTTAAGGATATAGAAGCACCATCCCATTATTCTGGCACACGAGAGGCAACAAGCAGCAGAGGAGTTGTACTACACAACAAACAGCAGAGTAGTGGAGAGGCAGCAAGCAGCAGAGGAGTGGTGCTGCACAACAGACAGTAGAATAATGGAATTGCACAGCAGTACCATGGGACCACAAAGAGGTGTGCACATTCCCTCAGCACACGGCATGATCCTAAAGAAAATTCCAGCAACAATAAAATAAAGTTGGAGAAGACACATGGCATAACATCCGCATCTTGAGGAAAGTTGTTACTGTAAATTTCTCTTATAAATACTCTGTACAAAGCACTACACAACTAGAGTTTTTTATGATATGAAATTCAAAGAAAGTTTTCTTTCTAGACTTCTCACAAACACTGTGTGTGTATGATCTTTCATAATTTATTAAGCGACCATTGCGCGGTTCACTCTGTCTGAGTTCGCTCGAGCACAAGTTGCATCTACTCAAGCCGTGTTGAGCATACTTCAATTCTTTTCATGTTACATTGCATCAACACAAGTTACAACATAATTTTACATAAATTTTCACACGAATATGCCAATCAACTAATTTTTCCCTCAACAGGTTTTTTTGTTAAGGTGGATTGGGTTGTTTATTTGAAAGTTTTCATCTACCATAAGTGAGGATTAATAAAGTTTTTGAGGTTCCGTCCTCCTTTTTTTAATAAAAAAATCATTTGTCTTTGGATTTTGCCTATGTCTTCCTGTTCCTGTTTCTGCGCTATCCATGTATACTTCATGTTCCTGTGTACTTGTAATTAAGTAGTTAGTATGATAAGGATCTCAATTGCCTGGATTCAAATCCATATACTTAAATTTAATTTGAGGAGTTTTTTTTTTTTTTAATCTAATTTGAGATCATTGCTTGAAGCCATTGGAGTGACAGGAAGTACAAGTACAATTGAAACGATGGCAACAATGGGAATGGGCTTACTAGCAGGATCAACTATCACGCTTCTTACTTTGATCTGGGCCTCTGTTGTTGCTTTCGGCAGCTATGATCTTTCACAGCCTTCAGCTAATTCATCAGATGAGGAAAACGTGAAACCATTCAGTTTAACTGGTTTTTCTCTTACCCTTGCGTCTTTGATTAATGAACAGACAATACTACTTTTTCATTCTAAATTATATTATTCTAAATGATTGTCCATCAAAGTAGTTGGTATATAAAATCACTTAAACTGTGACACACCATGAATTGCGACTTAAAATGATAAATTGCAGGATGAAGAACATCATTTCTCATGACGTATTAATGTGACTGCATAATGTAGGTTATGGTGTTAGCACTGATGTTGAGACCTACTACACTTCAAGAATAATGATGGTGTCTATGATCCCATTTCTCATTCTTCAACTGGCGAAAATTCTCAAGTCAACTTCAGGGCAAGAATTGTAGTCTTAGTTTCACTCATTGTTACTCTTGTTTTCCTCTTCGTGCACTGTACCTTTCAGGTAACACGAGATTCCATTAATATGAATTAGCATTGTTCTCCAGCAAATACAAATGAAACCATAAAACTTTTGCTCTGATTTATCTACTTAACTCATTTGACTTTCATGCTTGATCTCCATTTGATACATGATTTGCATATGCTAATTTTCTCCTTGAAAATGAACAACAATGGTGCAGGTATTCCAGCCATGGATTCAGAATAGAAGATATGAATATCTGACACGCACGTATGTTCAGACAAACCTACTACGAAGTCTTCTAACTGCTGGAGGCAGACCTAATTTAACAGCTATAAGAGAGTAAGCTTTTTTTCCTTTTGCCATTAAGTTTTATTGATGAGGCTTCTTGTAGAGCATACTATATCGACCTGTGAAGAAGAAGAAAAACTATACAGCTAGCACTGGTAGTAGTCCTGATTTTTCAACTCTTAAGCAACATCTCAGCATGATATAGTTTGGAATGGAAGTAGCCTCTAAATATATCCTTGAAGACCCTGAAGTTATTTCTTTGATTAATCGCACCATACATTTGCAGGCCTTTTCAGAAAATTGACAAGAATAGAGATATGACCATATTTCCGTTGATGAACTGAGAGTAATATTCTTGGGAATTCCCCAAGAATAACTGAGGTTTAGTAATTTCTCTCCCACTCAGATTTCATCTGAGAATTCCCCCAATTAATTTTCATCTGAGAATACGACACAATTTGTTTTTGTTTCTTTTAGGTAACTTGTCTTGTACTAGTTTTTGTTTTTTTTTTTTTTTACCATTGGAAAGGATTTTGGCAGATTTACAATGGAGTATTCATGAACAACATCATGATGGGATTGGTCATCTTCCTGGCTCTTGTTTACATACGAGATTTGTCGTGGGATGCCTCAGCTGAAATTCTGGTTGTTGTTCTACTCATATGTACAGCGATGGGTCTCTTTACCAGCTTCTGCACCAAATTTCCATTTTGGACAAGTATTCTAGCGTATCTTCTCTACCCCTTTTCTCTGTTGATTATTTATGTTCTTACTGAGGTTGTTAGTTGATCCTAGATTCCTAAGCCACTGCTTGCTCTACTGCTTCAGAAAACTTAGATTGTTATGTATTCGTTTAGTTATACTTATAGATGTACATCCCTTACATTACTTGCAATTATCTTCATCAGCTCTTGCATCCAATGCAGGATATTATTCAAGGGATTAAATATTGAAGAGTATATCTACTCATAAGGCGGCATGGAGAACATACTATTTATATTTTTGTTTTCTAAGCTAAGTATTCATTCATATAAGGAAAAGATGATACATGTGGAGGGGGTGTAGTTTCCTAACAAACACCTCAATACAATAACAACAATGCAAATGTGGAGGAGAAAAAAAAGATTTTGGGACTAATTTCTTAGTCTCCATCCATGCCCTATCAAGAGGGCGCCGTTTTAAAAGACGGTCTTTAACAGTTCGCATAGCTATGCAAACTATGGAACCATCGTTGAAGGAGGTGGAAGCTGTGTATGCATTGCAGTTTATTATTTTGAGATATTTCTTGGAAAGATCCGTATTCTCTTTTTCAAGATCAGCGGTTAGGAAAAACGATAACATAGTAGAAAGCACAGTATCAGATGAACTGATCTGCGGTGGAGTATCTTTCTCCCCACACACCTGTGGTGGCGCGTGGAGGTGAGGTGGGGCAGATATGAAAGATCATGAGGTGAGGGATGTGCTTATTCAGCGCGTGTAGCCGACAAGCTCATCGGGGCAAGGCAGTGCATGAGGGTCACTAGCTGGAATTTTCGCCACGGTTCCGCATTGTCCCAGTAGATCGGTGGCTGTAGAGTTGCATGATGGGTCACGTATTGACAGTTGGTTGCCGAAGTGCGGTAGAAATAACCAAAACCGAACCGGTGGAGGTAATAGAATAAAAACACTACCATGAAAGCCAAAGCATATACACAAAGAGGTATCGTAAAGGGAACGGAGAGGAGGTTGAGAGCCACAGCTCCACCCTCCTTTCCGGTGGAAACACTCTAAAAGATTTGAGTTTTCTAGAAAAAATAGAGAGTTTCTCTTTCTAAAACCCACGGAAGAGAGTTTTTATTAAGCTCTACACATTATTTATATTATTTATATGACATAATTTAATTTGTTAGAAATATAAATATTAAATTTTTCTTACCATAAAATTTTGTCCTATTAATTGTAGGGCTGCACACGGTCTGGTCCGGTCCGGTCCGGCGATGGACTGAAAGTTTTCAGTCCATCAATTGGACCGGACCGGACCGGACCGAACACCCAAGGGGACCGGACCGGACCGGTAGCTTTCGGTCCGGTCCGGACCGGCCTCTTTTTTTTTTTTTTTTTATATAAATCAATTCATAAAAAATTATTTACAATACTAAATTAAACTAAGTGACTTATTAATGTGGATTATATAACAAACTCAATAAAAAAATATTTTATATGGTCAATGATAATAAATTAGATAAAAATTACATTATTGATGATGTTAATTATTACTTTATTACTAACTTAAAGTATCTTAAATTTTAATACATAATGAGCCATATACAACTTTTAACATTTTGTATATGAAGCAATAAGCATGAATAATTTAATTATCCATACATATTATATCCATAATTAAAAAAGATACATAGTTAACATACTATTATAAATAAGAATAAAATATTTAATTATACATACTATTATAAATTTATAAATTATACATATATTATAATTTATACTATAACACTTAATACTTAATAATATTAGTAATACATTAAAGAATATATTAATACATTGATACTAAATATATATAGTGATAGACTTATAATGATTAGTTATTATGAATCATGATTAGTATAAATTATAATTATATAATAGCATTA
>QEOT01124122.1:136757-152076 GCA_003123785.1 Pterocarya stenoptera
TAGTATTATTAATTTATTAGTATAACTAAACTAATATAACAACTAATATAACTATATAATAGTATTAGTATAAATTTTAAAGTATTAGACTATTAGTAATATAGTATAGCTATATATTAGTAATTTAGTATAAGTATAATTGTATAAGTACTATAGTCTATAGTCTATACTTATTACTTATAAGTTTATAACTATACTAAATCATTATAACTTATACTAATATATAATATAGTTATAAATTTATTAACTTATAATAAATCACTATAATATAGTATAACTAAACTAATATAATAACTAATATAACCATTAGTATAACTATATAAATATATAATAGTATTAATAGTCTATACTTAATTATAATATAGTATAATTATATATATAATTAATTATATATAAAAAAAATATAGAAAAAATATATAAAAGTAATTTTTATTCGGTCCGGTCCGAAAAACCGCCGGACCGTGGACCGGACCGAATGTGGACCGTCCAAAAAAAAAGGACCGGACTGGACCGGACCAATACTGGTCCAAAATGGCCGATCCGGTCCAGTTTTCTCAGTCCGGACCGACCAATGATCACCCCTAATTAATTGTATGGAAGATGTACTCTACAACTGATTTGCTAATAGAAATTTTCAATTTTAGATTAATCAAATCAAGGTTGTAACTTGTCGCCCCCGCCCCGCGGGGGGGGGGGGGGGGGGAATGAATCCTTATAAGTTAAAAACTTGATAATTCAGTTCTTAGAATTCGTTTTCACAATTACTTTTAAATCATCTCATCTTATCGCATTTAATTATTATAATTTTTTCAAATCTTTACACAATATAATAAATAATTTAAATTTTTTAATTTTTAAAATAAAAATAATATTAAAAAATAATAAATAATTTAATTTTTTTAAATTTTAAAATAAAAATAATATTAAAAAAATATTCTTATAATATTTTATTTAATTTTTAATTTAATTCACCTCATCTAAGGTATAAAAATAAATAAGTGTGTCAAAGATTTCTTAAAATTATAATAAGGTTAGGTTTGGATGTTGAGATAAGATGAGAATTTTTAAAAATTTTGTGAATAGTATTAAGATGAAAGTTTAAAATATTATTTTTTAATATTATTATTGTTTTGAAATTTGAAAAATTTAAATTAAAATTTGAAAAAGTTGAATTGTTTATTATATTTTACATAGAAATTTGAAAAAGATGTAATGATGAGATAGGATAAAATAGAGATGAGAAATCTCATCTCTCCCCCCACACATAACCTAAATAGCTATAAATCGTATGTACTTCACATCGTAGTACAGTTTTTTATAAAACATGCAATATTTTAAAAGTACGGTAATTAAACTCCTGCGCTCGATTGGGTCCCAGAGGGCCATAGGTTGGTTAGAGCGTTGGTAGGAGCATAAGGACGAGACCACTTCAGATCATTCTGTCGGCGCTGTTTAGACAGTGAAATTTTTTAAAAAATATTTTTTTATTTAGTATTATTTAATATTTTATTATTATTATTTTATTATTTTATTATTATTATTTACAAAATATCTAAAATTATTTGAATACCCAAACACAATTTTAATTATTATGTTTCCAGCACTCCAACTCATACATGTGGCAAGAAAATAATCTAATTCAAGTGTTACTATAAGATATTTTATAAAAATAAATTTATAAATTAATATAATTTTATATGATATATTATGTCTATTTTATAATAAAAATTAATTTTACAATTATCAACCCACACTAATTTATAAATTTATATTTATGAAATTCTTTGTAACTAAAACATTTCTTCTTAAAAATATCACATCACCTTGATATTATAAAAAGAGAAATTTTATATAATATCCTTACATCACACTTTCATCTTATTATATAAAATGTCACTTTGATCATCTTTAGAGGATCCATTATTTTTTTAAAGTATAAATATAAAGAGTGATAAACATGAATAACATCTCATTACTTTATTAGAAACATTAACTAATAATTACCTTAAAATCTTGAAAATGATTACTTAACATTTATTTGAGAATTATACTTTTAGTTATTATTATGGTTGTGAAATGAAGCTCCAGCAGGACTTGAAATTCTCGCGTTCCATCGCGAAAGACGTGCAAAGTGCCGAAATAATGAGTCCAAATACGAAAGGCAGCCCATCACCGTCAAGCTTTGTCACAGAGTTCGTTCTGCTGTCGCCATAGCCTTCCTTGGTTGAGCTTTGAATTAACCTCCACATTCTAATCCACAGAGTTGTAGTGTTCGTTGAACCTGTGATTAAGGAGGGAGAGACCGACATAACAACAAATAGGGGGGAGAGAGAGAGAGAGAGAGAGAGAGAGATTTTATCATTTATGTGCTGATACTTATTTTTTTGAAACATCTTTTGACGAAAATAGAAATAAAATTAAAGAAAGGAAGAAAAGCTGGGGTTGGCCATGACAAATTGATGGAAAATACAAATTGAAAAACTTGCAGAGAAAACTTCAATCAACGAAAATAGTTGAATTGATTCTTGATGTTTTTATCTATTCCACTTCTCAGAATACAACTTATATAGTCACATTGTAAACATCACAGCATTAATAAAAGAACAACTTTCAAGATAAGCTAATTAACATTATAATCTAAATCTAAATATAGCAGAACAAGCTAATAATAGGATTTATGAAAAACTGCATCAACTTTAATGCTCCTCCTTGATGTATTTTTCTGAAACTCCAAGCATCATTCTTAAGAACTAGAACTTGACTCTAGGAAGAACTTTTGTAAATATATCTGCAACTTGTTCTTCAGTGCTACAGAATTTTAGTTCAACTTCTTCATTTGCTTCAACTTCTCTAAAGAAATGATTCTTGATTGCAATATGTTTAGTTCAATTGTGATAAACTGGATTCTTAGCCATAGCAGTTGCATATTTATTATCACAATAAACCTCCACTGGACCTTGTTGTTTTTCTCCCATATATTCAAGAATTCTATTCAACCAAATGGCTTGATTCATAGCTCCAGTAGCTGCAACATACTCAGCTTCTGTAGTTGACTGAGTAACAGTAGCTTGCTTCTTTAATCCCCATGAAAACACTAATGACCATAGATTAAAACAATACACTGAAGTACTTCTCATATCATCAACTGAGCCAGCCCAATCACTATCAATAAAATCGATTAGTTTTGAGTGTAAACATGACTTGAACCAGATGCCTAAGTCCATAGTACCTTGAACATATCTAAGAACTCTTTTAGTAGCACCAAAAATGAATTTGACTTGGACTTTGTATAAAAGCAGACTAGAAGCATACATGAGATCTAGCCGAGTTGCAGTTAAATATAACAAACTGGCAACCAAACTTCTATAGGTAGCTCATGCATCAGCTTTCGTAATACTTATCTTCCTTTTTAAGCTTTTCATTTACAATAAATGGAGTTGCTACTATCTTACATCCCAGCATTTGAAATCTTTTTAACAAATATTCTGCATACTTTCTCTGTGAAGTAAAGATCCCATTTTCTTGACAAACTTCCATTCTAAGAAAATAATGCATAAGCCTCAAATCACTCATTTCAAAAGCATTCATCATATCTTGCTTAAAACTCTTCAATCATCTCTAAGTTATTTCCATTGAAAATTATATCATCAACATACAATGAAACTATAAGCAAAGCTTTATCCTTGATTTTCACATAAAGTGTAGGCTCACTCATGCTTCCATTAAAGCCTTGATCACTGAAATAACTATCTACTTTTTTATACCATGCTCTAGGTGCTTGTTTAAGCTCATATAAAGCCTTCTTCAATCGAAACAATTTTCCTTCTTCTCTTATGAATCCTTCTAGTTGATCAACATAGACTTCTTCTTCTAGAATTCCATTGAGAAAAGCTGACTTGACATCAAGTTAAAAAATCTTCCGACTTTTCTAAGCTGCAAGTGCACAAAGAGTTCGAATTGTATCCAACCTCGCAAATGGTGCAAAAGTTTCATTATAATCAATTCCTGACTGCTGTAAGTAGTCTTTAGCAACAAGCCTTGCTTTACATTTTTTTAAAGAACCATTAGAGTTAAGTTTTCTTTTGAAAATCCACTTAACCTCAATCACTTCTTTATTGTCAGGACAAGTGACTAACTCTCATGTATTGTTCTTTTCAATTATTCTGATCTCCTCTTCCATTGCATCAACCCAGACTTGTTCTTTTACAGCTACAACAAAATTCTTGGGTTCCACAGATGAGTAGTTACAAGATTCATAAATCTAACTTAAAGGCCTTAACCTTCTAGGTGGAGATTCTGGTGAAGAACTTTCTGTTGAAGACATTTCATTTAAACTGTTTTATGATATGGGTGCTAAAGATGGAGTCACAGTCATATCTTTATCCTCTTCTCTTCTTTCACTTTGATTTTCAGAGATAGGAAATTGAGATTCTCTTATTTCTGGTATATGAACAGATTTACTGATCATCTTTTCTTCATCCCAATTCCAACCAGCTTGTTCATCAAACTCAACATCTCTACTAGTGACAAGCCGTTTTGACTCTAAATTATAGATTCTATATCCCTTGGATTGAGAGCTATATCCAAGAAAAACTCATTTTTTAGATTTTTCTTCAAGCTTGTGCCTTTTCTGTGAAGGAACATGAACATAACACATACACCCGAAAACTTTTAGATGACTTGCAGTAGGTTTTTGACCACTCCAAGCCTTTATAGGAGTGTGATTTGGAACTGCTTTTGTTGGACATCTGTTAAGCAAAGAAATTTACGTATTAACAGCCTCTGCCCATAACTTTTTTGGAAGTCCTTTCTCGAGCATCATAGATCTGGCCATTTCCATTATACTCCTATTTTTCCTTTCAAAAACTCCATTTTGCTGTGGAGTGTATGCTACTATCAATTAATGTTCTAACCCTTCTTCTTAACAAAAAAATCAAACTTCTTTGAATTAAACTCAATGCCTCTGTCACTCTCAAAGTTTTGATCTTGCAACCACTTTGATTCTCAACTAACAACTTATACTTTTTAAAGATCTCCAAAACTTAAGATATTTCTTTAAAAAAATAAACTCATGTCATTCTTGAAGAATCATCTATAAACAATACAAAATACCTATTTTGGCTTTGAGAAAATATTCTCATTGGACCGCTCACATCAGTGTGAACAAGCTCCAACACCTTTTTAGCCCTCCAAGCTTCACCTTTAGGAACAAACTGTCTATGTTGTTTTCCAAGCATACAACCTTCACATACTGGCATGTTTAAATCCAGTACAAGTAAGTTACTTATCATATTCTTTTGATTCAACACTCTCAAGGCATTAAGATTGTAAAGTCCAAACCTTTGATGCCACAGAGTTGTTTCATCAAACTTAGCCATCATAGCCTTTTGAAACTAACAATGAATAGGAAAGTTTCTGCAATTTCCCATTTTCACTTCTGCCACTACTTGTTTATGGTGCTTCAGATTACAAATGGTACATACTTCCCCTTCAAAGTGTAGTGAATACCCATTTTGCATCATTTGACCAACACTTAGTAAAATTTGATCACGACTTGGAACTAATAAAACATCATTAATGAATCTAGTTCCTTTCTTAGTTTCTAAAGTGATTGTGCATTTTCCTTTTGTTTTTACCAATTCACCATTTCCAAGTTTAACTTTTACATTTACAGATCTATCAATTTTTTAAAAAATACCTTCATTAGGAGTCATGTGATTGCTGCGCCCACTGTCCAGAAACCATTCTTCACTTTTTTGTTCAACAGTGGCTTGACATGCATAGAACAAGTGCTCCTCCTTTTCTTCTATATAGTTGGCCTGCTGGTTCTTGTTTTTGAATCGATAGTCCTTCTCTAAATGTCCAAACTTTTTGCAGTTTGTGCACTGAGGCATCCCATGATGATAACAATCATTCTCTAAACGATTATTCTTCTTACAGACACCTCAAGGAGGAAATTCTCCTTTTGGAATTCCCATTTTTTGAGAACTTTCTCCACCTTTTGGTACACTTTTATATTTCTTTTTAAAGTCTCTTGGTTTCTTATTTTTCAGATTAACCTTCAATTGGAATGCATTCTCTAAGGAGACTTCACTTCTTCTATCAATTCGTTGTTCATGAGCATGTAAAGATCCCATAAACTCAGTGACAGTTAGAGTTGAAAGGTCTCTAGATTCTTCAATCATAGCAACCATGTAATCATACTTTTCTGTCAAACTGCTCAAAATTTTCTAGAATATTCTTTCATTAGATACTTATTCTCCATAAACACGCATCTGATTTATGATCTCAATAATTCTGGAACAATAATCTTTTACATTCTCAGACTCTTTCATTTTTACATTTTCAAGTTCTCTTCTCAAACCTTGAAGCTTGATTGTTTTAACTTTAAGATTTCCTTGAAACTCTTGCTGCAGAATCTCACAAGCCTACTTTGAAGTTGTTGCTCTCATCAATCTTGGAAAGATTGCTTCACTAATAGCTTGCTGTAGAGTAAACAAAGCTTTAGTATCTCTTTGCTTGTCAATCTTATTTTGGGTTGACTCTGAAGTTCCTTCTGCAATGGTAGACCCTCCACTTTCAATAACATCCCAAAGATCAAGTGACACGAAGAGTGTCTTCATCTTGATACTCCAGTAATCATAGTTCTCACCACCAAATATTGGAATAGTGGTAGATGAACCAAGAGCTTCCATGACGCCTTTTTCAGATCTAAGTGGCTCTGATGCCAATTGATAGAAAATACAAATTGAAAAACAGAGAACTTGTAGAGAAAACTTTAATCAACGAAAATAGTTGAATTGATTTCTTGATGTTTTTATCTATTCCACTTCTCATAATACAACTTATATAGTCACATTGTAAACATCACAGCATTAATAAAAGAACAACTTTCAAGATAAGCTAATTAACATTATAATCTAAATATAGTAGAACAAGCTAATAATAGAATTTATGAAAAATTGCATCAACTTTAATACAAATCCACATTGCTCACCCACCTTTTATTCTCTTCTCAAGCATTTCTTGTCGCCACTACTACTACTATTGATATTATTGTCGTCACTACCTTTTTGCCTCAAGATCTTAAGTTCCCATTTCCCAAAAGGTTCTATTGGACCTATTGGAGCCATTTCTTTGATACATCATGCTTACCCAAATACTCTCTCTGTTTTCACTTATGTGTTGTCTACTTCCGTTGCTGGGATGGTAAATGTGATACGGGGATATCTAGTTGATGTTTATTAAGGCAGTTATGCCTGCTACGTCATAAGAAGAATCCTTCTCTGGACAACATGCAGCTGGTGTTTGTGTGACTGAGGGAATCTTCAGCAACGGCAAGAAGGCTCTAGAATGAGAATATTCTAACAATAAAATCTGATGTGTACCAATCATTTGTAATTGTTTGTTCTTGGAAAAGTCTATAAATATAGACTTTGATTGTATTGAGGAAACACGTAGAAATGAGATAAACATTCAATAAGAAAATTCTTCTTTTAGTCATTCTGTCAAATACCTTTCATGCATTTCTACTCTTACTTCAACATGGTATCCAGAGCTTGGTAAAGGCTCATGCATACATCTCCTCTTCATCTTCTTCTCTTTTTTTCTCATTATCTTCATGGAGTCTCCTGTGCTATCATCTAATAACATTGAGTTTGTCCTTTCCCCCTCCCCTCGTCACCCCTCCATCATTACTGCTTCTGCACATTCGGTCACTATTAAGCTTTCCATAGATAATTTTCTGCTATGGAAGGCCTAAATAGTTCCCTTTCTTAAGGGGCATCAACTTTTTGACTATGTTGATGGAACCATTTCTCTACCTCTTATCACTATTAATGATTCTCCCAATCCCGAATACAAGCACTAAGTTCTTCAGGATCAGCTTCTTATCTCTGTTCTCAACTCCTCTCTAACCGAGATTGTACTAGCCCAAGTTCTTGAATGTACCACATCCTCTGAAATTTGGTCTACTCTTTATACGCTATATGCTGCCCATTCTTCTGCTCGTTTTATTCAAACCCAATTTCAACTTGCAACTTTGAAAAAGGGTTCAGAGTCTATTATCGAATACTTTCATAAGGCCAAAAGTCTTGCTACTACCTTGAGTGTTGCAGGTCATCCACTTTCTCCTTCTCAATTTTATGTGTTTCTTCTTGCTTGGCTCAGTACGAGTATGAATCAATGGTTACCTCCATCACCACTCATCCTGAACCTCTGTCATCACAACAAATATACAGTTATCTTATGAACCATGAATCTCGTCTGGCAGACCAGACTACTTCTCTTCTCTCTGGTTCTTCTATTAATGGTTCTCCTATTGCCGCAAATGCTACCACTCGACCACCCACAGCCTCTACTTTTCATAGAGGTCGAAAAAATTTCAATCATGGGGGTCAACGTGGGCGTGGCTCTGGTTATGGCCTTCATTATGCTCCTTCCCCTAATTTCTTTACCTCATGTTCTGAGAATCGTCCCACTTGTCAAGTGTACAACAAGTCTGGCCAGACAGCTCTTTCTTGTTACCATCGATTCTCTCATGCATATCTGCCATCTCCTCCTCTGTCTCTTCAAGCAAATTATTCCTCACTTCCCAACTCCATTTCTGCTTCGCCTCAGTAGTTCCCCGACACTGCGGCCACTAATCATTTTACATTTGACTTTGCTAATTTGAATATAGATTCTACGCCATATCATGGCCCTGAACAAGTCAGCATCGATGACGGCTCCACCCTCCCCATACAGAACATTGGCACTGCTCAGTTTCACTCCTCTTCTGGCAATTACATTATTACTAAACTATTGCATGTTCCTTTAATTACTAAAAATTTGCTTTCTATTCATCAATTTTGCCTTGATAACTCAGTATTTTTTTAATTTCACTCTTCTTGTTTTTTTGTGAAAGATTTACAAACCGGGAGGTACTTCTTCAAGGACCCGTTAAGGATGACCTTATGTTCTCCCACTAGCCACTGCAAGTTCCTCTATCTCTTCTCCTCAAGCATTTCTTGGTGAACGTACCTCTATTCCAGTTTGGCACGCTAGACTTGGTCATCCATCTCCTAGGATCACATCATTTACACTCCACCAATTTCAACTTCCAGTTTTCAATAAAAGTGCTTCTCACACATGTGCTGTCTGCTCCCAAGCCAAAGCTCATGCATTCCCTCACCTATCCTCTCCATCTCGATCCCACAAGCAAAGCTCATGCACTCCCTCACCCATCCTCTCCATCTCGATCCCACAAACCATTTCAATTACTTTTTCTTGATATTTGGGGTCCAGCACCTATGTTATCTACTAATAGTTGTCATTTTTATTTTTCTATTGTAGATGATTATTCTAAATATATATGGCTTTTTCCACTTCATTCTAAATCAAATGTGTCTACAATTCTTCTTGCATTTTAATAATATTTTAATAATACTTTTTCAACAAATGTGATTTCAGTTTAGTCTGACTGAGGGGGGGTGAATTTTGGCCTCTTCACAATTTACTTAAACCTTGTGGCATTTCTCACCATCTCACGTGTCCATACTCGCTTGTCCAAAATGGGTCTGTTGAAAGACACCATCATGATGCTGTCTAAACAAGGCTAACTCTTCTTGCACACGTGTCTGTACCATAAAAATATTAGTCTAAGGCCTTCCAAACTACAGTATTTTTAATAAACTGAATGCCCACTGTGGTTCTCAACCACAAATCACCTTTTCAAATTCATTTTAATCAATCACCTGACTACAATTTTTTTAAAGTTTTTGGCACCACTTGTTGGCCTAATCTAAGGCCTCTCAATAAGCATAAAATGGATCAAAGGTCTCAGCCTTGTGTTTTCATGGGCTATAGCCTAGATTACAAAGGCTACTTGTGTCTTCATCTCCCTATGAGCTGCACTTACGTCTCAAGAGATGTCCAGTTTGATGAGTTTAGTTTTCCCTTTACTAACCAGCCCACTACACAACACACACTGCCCATTGCAAGGTCTAGACCCCCTCCCATTTCAACTCTGAGCCCGCTTACCTCCCAGCCCACTTCCCCACCCACACCCCCCTTTACTTAGACTCCTTCTATATCTCACTCGGGCCCATTACTTTCTCAGCCAATTGCCCAATCTATTCCCAACTCAAACCCACCATCCCCTCATAGCCCATCTCATATTCACAGCCCTTCAATACGATTGAACCCTAGTTCATCTGTTATCTCATCATCACCTCCCTCTTCCTCACCCAACACATCAAACCCTAGCCCTTCCTCATCACTCCCACATTTGCCCCCAAAATCCCATCATTCAATGGTAACCCGTGTGAAAAACAACATCAATTGTCCTCGTATTCGCACCAATGGAACCCTGCATTGGCCTGTAAAATCATCACTATCAACCACCATATCTTCAACCATTGTTCCTGAAGAACCATCCTCCTACTCAGAAGCTTTTAAGTTTCCTGAGTGGATGGCTGCTATGGTTCAAGAATTTCAAGACCTTTTATAGAATAATACATGGGACTTAGTTCTAGCGTTGCCCTCCTACAATGTCCTTGGTGCCAAATGGGTTCTCAAGTCGAAACATAGGTTGATGGGTCCCTTGAACGCCGCAAGGCCCGCCTTGTGTCCAAGGGGTTCCATCAACAATCTGGTCTTGACTATAACGAGACATTCAGTCTCATTGTCAAACCCATCACTATCCGATTACTCCTCTCACTTGTTGTGTCTTGCAGATGGCCCTTGCACTAGCTAAATGTTCAAAACGTTTTCCTTAACGGGGACCTTGAGGACAATGTCTACATGCAGCAACCTCCAGGGTTTTTCAATCCCAATCTGCCTCAACATATTTATAAGTTGAGAAAATCAATCTATGGTTTGAAACAAGCCCATAGGGCTTGGTTCTCTAAGTTAACCGATCGGTTGTTGTCTCTTGGATTTCGTGGGTCAGTTTCTGATACTTCCTTATTTATTCTTCAGCAAAATTTGAATTTCATCTACATTTTAATATATGTCGATGACATCATTATTATGGGTTTTAGTTTTGCATTAATATCTGACTTCATTTCAGCATTGAGCTCTTACTTTCCTGTTAAGGATCTTGGATTTTTTCATTACTTTCTAGGCATTGAAGTCAGTAGAAATTCATCTGGTTTGTATTTGTCACAGTCCAAATATATCTCTGACATGTTGCATCACACAAACATGCACCACTCTAAACCAGTCTCTACACCATTATCATCATCTGAGAAACTCATGGCCCTGAATGGACTATCCTTTGAAGATCCCCAACTTTATCGTAGTATCGTTAGGAGTCTTCAATATCTTTCATTTACCATACCAGATATCTCTTTTGCTGTTAATAAGGTCTTTCAGCTCATGCACTATCCTAGACTGCCCCATTGGCAAGCCATCAAACGCATTCTCTACTATCTTAACCTTACAAAGCATTTTGGTCTTCATTTTGCATCATCCTCATCATACAAACTGGCAACCTTCTCTAATGCTAACTAGGCAAGTTGCCTGGATGACCATAGATCTACGGGCGGATTTTGTATTTATTTTGTTTCGCATCTCATATCATGGGGTTAAAAAAAACAGCCAACAATAGCTCGGTCTTCCACTAAAGCCGAGTATAAGGCGGTGACCAATACCACGTGTGAGGCTCTGTGGTTGTAGTCTTTTTTAAAAGAGCTTGGTATTTTTCTCACTAATCCACCAACTCTGTGGTGTGATAACTTAGGGGCTACTTATCTTTCACTTAACCCTATTTTACACTCTCGTACTAAACATGTTGAATTAGATTACCATTTTTTTAGTGAGCGTGTAGCAACCAAAACTCTTCAAGTTTCATTTATCTCTACAAAGGACCAGCTAGATGATATTTTTACAAAGGCCTTGTCTTCAACACGTTTCCCACAATTGCAGTCAAGCCTTACAATTGGACCTGTGCCGCTTAACTCGAGGTGGGATATTAAGGTAGTTACATCTGCTGCCTCAAAAGAAGAATCCTTCTATGGACAACATGTAGCTGGTGTGCGTGTGACTGAGGGAATCTCCAGCAACGATAAGAAGACTCTAGATTGAGAATATTCTAACAATAAAATCTTATGTGTACTAGTCATTTGTAATTATTTGTTCTTGGAAAAGTCTATAAATATAGACTCTGATTGTATTGAGGAAACACGTAGAAATTAGATAAACATTCAGTGAGAGAATTCTTCTTTCAGTCATTCTGTCAAATACCTTTCATGCATTTCTACTCTTACTTCAACAATCTTTGGGAGGGATGGGTCATGGGTGGGATCTGGAAGCAAATTGAAAGGGAATTAGAAGGACTAATGCAAGTTGTTTTGGAAAAACGTTCTTATTTTCTACCGTTAGTTAGTTGGAATGTGGTTTCTTTTATGAAATTATCGATTTCTTTTCTTTAAATTCTTGGTGAAGGGTATCTTTCATTTTGCTATGGACTTATGCTCCCTTCCCCTTAATTCAAATATGGATAATGATGAAAATTTTAGTCTCTTAGAATCTCTTGTATTTATTACTTGGGTTAGATGTGGGAGTCTCATACATATTTTACTAATGGTTGTATGGTTAATGCCGATTCTAACTAAATGAATTACTTACAGGGTTATGTTAACTCGAACATAGATTCTTAATCGCAAGGATGGGTTCGAGAGATTGGTTTAAGACGATTGTCAGCCTAAAGAAACCTAAATATGGCAGCTCAAAACGAGAGAAGGTATATAGCCCTTCAATTGCAAATCATTGTTTGACTTGGTTGAAACCAAGCTATGTATTTGCTTGATTCATATAAAGACCAAAACTATCACTATATAACTAATTATTGTTTATTCTACATCAAAAATTTATATGATGTTCCATTGTCATGTCTTAACAATAATTTACAACTTCTTTAGATAATTGCATTAGCCCCTTAGCAATTGTAGGCTGAGAACTGGAACCAATGAGCTGTTGTTAATACATCATAAATATTTGTTTCATGTTGAATATGGAACTCTGTTAATAATTTCCAAGATGCAAATATAGTTTGTAAAGTTTTAGGATTGATTATCTATCTTTTCCATGATCCTGTTACTCAGTGATCCAAGACATGCTATATGGCTTAACTACCATTGGCATGATAAATGGAAGATGTTTACCTTTTCATGTCATGACCAGAATTCTCTTTACTAACTGTAGAGGTCATGAAATGCTTAATATATTAGTAACATTGCTACTATGAACCTTACTTGGATAAAGGTTATCATGCAATTGATATCTCAGGATTGACTTTGATATAAGGTTACTCGTCATCTTTTCTGGCACTTGCAGGGCTCCTCAACTTCTGAAAAATCAAATGCCTTCAAATCAAAGAATCATCCAAGGAAACAGTCTTATGTGTTTGCCAATGGTGCTACCATTAGAAATCATGGGTCTCTTAGCATGCCAGTTGAGGATGTTGCTGCAACATGGATTCAGGCTACATTCAGAGCTTACATGTTATGTCAAGTCATAAACTGTACATAATGAATTCCTAAATATATAGGTCTTGATGATTTATTGCAACACCACTCCTTATCTATGTTTTTTATTCATCAATATTTTCCCTTTACCTTCTTGTAATGCCAATCTGCGAGCACTTCCACTGTTTGAGTTGCCTTTCTTAAGGGGAGTTGATGATTTAGTATACAGCCACACATGACACATGCATGTTGCTCATTCATTATCTGTAAAAATCGTTGGTGTAAAAGGGGTTACAAAACAAAAAATAGTGAGAAAAAAGTTTGTTTTAAGATGTGTTACAAATGTCGCTTTCTTTAAGATACTATTCACACTCACCAATAACCGTATGCACACAGGTTACAAGCAAATTTGCCTCCAAGATACAATAAAGTCTAGAACAAGTCTGTTTGTCTAACTACGTAATGTACACATGAAATTAGACTTCGAATACCCTCAAATTTTGCTTTTCAACCAAAAGATTAGAAACATCTTCTCTGTAGAATGAACAGATCCTAAAAATGATTTTTGAAGAAATGAAAACTTTTGGCAGAGAGAGAATTTCAAAATTGCCTTCTAGAACTCTATCATTCTCCAATACATAGGCCAATGGGTCTATTTATAGCGGACCAAAGGATGTGAATGAAAAATTATAACTTTTTATTTTTCTATAATTTGATCTGAACAAGTTTATTTATTGTGCTTGTTACCGAGTGACACAAACATTGGACTTATTCCAATGGTCACCGCGCTTCTCCACCAATCGGTTTGCCCAAGTTTGAGTCCCAACCAGTATGCCTTTTGCATTTTATTTGCAAGCACTTGTGTGCCAGACACCGCACGCACTTATGCATGGGCTGGTACGCTACAGGGCTGCACGCCCAGATGCATGGGCTAACTGTGTCCCAGCCTCGTTTTTCACAATAAACCTTAAAAAGGTACATTATAGTGTTTCGAACCTCTACCCACTTGATAAATTCAAGTGTTTACTACCACCAAGCCAAGTATTTATCTAATTTGACTTGTAATGCAGACCCAAAATATTATATCCATAAGTAATAGTTTATAAATTGCTTATAAACTTTCCTTAATTCTCTCTTTTCAAAATAATTCATAACTTGCAAAAATATAACGGCTGGAGATCCAAGTAAAACCAAAGGGCATCAAGTGGAGGTCTTAAAGCTATCTCTTTCCCTTTGAGTCCCATGTTCTCGGCTTCTCTGAACAAATGTGTCACCATCGATAAAGAAGACTGAAGAACAATAAAAACCCGAGACTGTGTCGTTTTCTGTAGCTTCACCAGCTCGTCATGAACAAACACCTTTGGATCATTAGATAGAGAGGAAAATGGTGGAAGAACCAAACGGTACTCGATCTCGTACTCTGAATCAACCTTCTGAAGAGCCTCAGAAAGAAGAGCTAACATCCCAAGTCACAACCATATGCGTCATCTTCGTATATCACTACAACCCTTCTCCAACTGTACGCTCTCACTATATCTGCAATGCATTTCGTTTGTGTAGAACCGTCGTTAGCCATTTCAATCAAGAAAGGCCAACTGCTTTGCATTAGTGGTGGAGTTATGGCTGGAGCTGAGAAGGAAAGAATTGAAACTTTAGCCTGGTTTCCAACCGTGGCTATAAGAGCTACTTCCTCCCATTTGTTCATGCCAACAATTACTTCGATTTTCTTTTCTTTAATGAGCTCTCCGGCTGCACCAAAATCAAGAAATTCAATAAATAAAGAACGAAGATAAAAAAAAAAAAAAAAAAAAAAAAAAAAAAAAAAAAAAAAAAAAAAAATTAAAAAAAAAAAAAATAAAAAAAAAAAAAAA
>QEOT01124123.1:0-78805 GCA_003123785.1 Pterocarya stenoptera
TAAAGCCTAGGGCGGAAATTGATTGGTGAAAATACTTTGACTATATTTTAATTCATAGATTAAGTTTTATTGTTTAAAATTCTAGAATTCAATTCTCTATTTGTTTTGGATATTATAATTTTGAGACAATTGTAAAGGACATGTTTTACATCACCAACCACACGGATCACCTGCAACAAATGAAGGGGTGGCACTGGTTGTCCTGGGGACACTCCAATGCCAAAGTCAGCATAACAATATGAGAATAAATATATGTAAGAAAAAGTAAATCAAGTTTAGTTCCCGCCCCTCATTTGTTACCTCTTGTAGGCTATTTATAGAGGTTGTTCTTTGGAATGATAGAGTCTAATTTTTGTTAAACCTTTTCGTTTTAGGAGTATAAGTTCATCTTCTGTTAGGAGTCTGTGTCTATCTGTTCTTAGGAGTCCGAGTCTATCTCTTGTTAGGAGTCTGAGTCATTTCCTTAACTTTATGTCTTAGCTAAAATTGTGATGCTCTTCAAATATCCCTTCCAACAATTATATTAAATATTGTTATGGTTTGATTTTGTTGAGCTATAGGATTATGAATATAGGATTGTGACTTAAACATGCTTTTCATGCCATTGATGTGATCTTTTGATGCATTATTGTTTGTGAACATAGTGTCATCTTTAGATCTGATATTCATTTTTATATATAAAAATTGTGGTTTGTAAAGTGAGAATAGATTCTAAAATTAAATTTTAGAAAATAGATGAGTATAATGTCATATCTTCCAATTAGGAATTTGGTGTTATAATTCTTAATTTTGTATATAGTTTGGATTGAAAAAGTTACAGTATTGGATCCGGTTTATGGAAGCCCAAAACTTTACTTGCCTTCTTATTCGCGCCCTAATCTCATTTTAATTACGTGTTTTAGGTAGAATTTTCAAATTCTTATCATATTGTAATTTGATCTTTTCTTTTAAGCTTGCATCTTGTTGTGTTTCTTTCGACTCTCTGTGAATCGACACCCTAAATAGTTTGGGCGTAATCAAGTACCATGTGGGAATGTCCATCTCAAAATTTTGCAAAATCAACTAGGATGTGGCAGTGGATAAGAAACATTGTGAAATAGGTATAGGTGCGGCAGTAAGAGATGAAGAAGGAAACTTTTTGCCTACCTTGAGAAAGAAACAAACTTTACTTCCTGATCCACTTCTAGTAGAGCCTACCGCAACACTCATAGCTGCCATCTTTGGATTGGAATTGGGCATGAGCAAGGCAATTCTAGAAGGAGATTCTCAAACAGTGGTAAAAGAGGTCCAATAGGCTAGGCAAAATGGAAGTTATTTTGGAAATCATTTTAGACATCAAAGAAAGAATGGCTAAATACAGAGATTGCAAAATTTGTTCACACCTCGTGAAGGCAATTCTGTTGCACATAACTTAGGAAAAGGCAGCTTTACATGTAACTGATTGTTTAGCTGATAGGGAGGAAACTCCAAACTGTTTCAGCTATTGTACCAGTACAAGTCATCAATGAATGAAGTTGTTTTCTCAAAAAAGAAAAGTAACATCAAATTTTGTAATATACGGGCCTTAATGTTGGGCCAAGGTTTTGGACCATGGGTCATATATTATAAGAGCCCAATCCGTTTTTAGTACCAGTAAGTATCCCATTGGCAATACCCATATTTTAGGAAGTCCATAAGACTTTTTGCAAGACCAATTCACGATGAATTTGATTAGTATCGACTGGGAGCTGAATAATATGGGCACTAGTGATTTCTTTATCTTCATCTCTATCTTTAAATTTAAAAAATTTATCTTTAAAAAGGTCTGTATTGACTTCTTCATCTTTATATTTTTACATAACTATAAACAGTCATTCTTCAAATATGAAGAAGTATTGTTCATTTTTAAAATATTATTTTACTATTTTTTTCTCTCTCATACACATTAAAATTAACTTTGTAAAATTTATATTAAAATGATTTTGATACATAAAATTTGTATTAAGTTGATAATACAAAGTAGATGCTAATTATAAAATATATATAAAAATAGTTTTAGAAAAAAAATAAGAAATAAAAAAATAATAATAATTTTTTATTATTTGGTTCAAATATGCATTAACTAATGTGAGAATCATTCTTCAAATACAAAATCATTTTTCAAAAGAGATAATTTTACATATAAAAATGCATAAACCATTACCAATACTCTTAATACATTAGTTCTTTCCCTCTTTTGGCGGAACACTGAAGGATTGTCTCCTAGTCTCTTGGCTGGGAGTTTTTTGTTTTATTCTCAATTTTTTTTAGAAATGCTAAATATACGGATAAAAAACAGTGTTAGCTTGCGAACTGACATGGTGGCTAGTCAGCTTTGTTTTTGAATTTTTATTGAGGGGCAAAAGTGTAAGTTTATTTTGAAAAAGGCCTCTCTCGTTCTTCCTCTCTCCCTACTGAGTGAGTACTGAGTGCATCTTCTTTCCTCCAACCGATAAAGGTAAGTAAAAGTTGGACCTATCTTTTGGTCTTATAGATTTTTCTAGAAAGAATAATAATTTTTTTTCCCGCGTCTTCTCCCAACTGAATTTTTTTTTTTACAGAGAGCAACAAAACAAAGGATCACTTCAAATGAAGAGCAACAAAAAAGCAGAGAGCACTGAAACAAAATCCGTGCTGTAACAGAGACCATCGCAACAAATAACACAGAAACAAAAGAATTAACTGAATCAGAAGAAATCTGTATCGAGTACTTCAAGAAAAGGAAGGAAAGCCTTGATGAAGAAAGAAAACAAAGGGATTCGGGTGCTTACCTACTGCAAGCTTCCTTCTCCACGTTAAACAAGTAATTCAGGTTTGTGTTTTATTAAAGAAAGTCTTCCTTCTCCACAGTAGGCTTTTGGTCCCTAAAGGAAATAGAGAATCGGCTAGAGAAAAGGCTCTCTCTCTTTCTTTCGTTTTTTTTAATTAATAATAATTACGTGGCACTGCCACGTCAGTGCATACTGGGAATTGCATTTTTACTTTGTACGAATAACAACTCTTTTTATTTTTGTGTACTTTCTCTTATCTTCGGAGGGTGGTCATTATGGCTAAAGAATTACCGGATTGATGGGGAAGACTTTCGCTATCGGAAGAAGAAAAAACAATTATTGAGATAAAAGAATAGAGTAGCATCGGCGTTTTCAAGAGTTTTAAGGTATTATGGTATATGTGCATTTGAGATGCAATGATTTTTGTTTTTAAAACAGGTGGTTTGTTAGGTAAGAACTATCTAATGTTATTATGAAATGTATGTCGGAATGTATTTTATTCTGATACAAATATTTGTTAGTACTTTTCCGTTGCTAATTATTCATAATGCTAGACACATGTTAGGTGCATTCATATTATATCTCGAGCGGGAGGTTAGGGACATCACAATATACATTACAGAGAAATTAAAATTAGTTCTTTTATTACATCAACTTACATCTTCACAGAAACATAATTCAGTCTCAATAATCGACAACAAAATGTGCCCGAGAAAGGAAATAACTTCATATTTCCTTTTTTTTTTTTTTTTTAAGATTTTCATATGATGTAAGATGAATGGGAAAGCTAAAACTAGACATCTGATGCAGCAGGTTTTCCTTCTTTACCATCTTCTGCTCCCCACCTTTTAACTCGTTTATGTGCCAAAATTACCTGCAGATGTACATTGTACGTGCATATACATTGTATGAATAAAATGGGCTACTGTAAAACTAGAAAATAAACATCTATAATTAAGCTGACAAACGGCAAACAAAAGCTAATACCTGTTCGTCCCAGTCGGTTCTATAAGTGATAACAACGAGTACAACAGTCTGAACAAATGTTCCAAACAACATTCCAACCCAAACACCCTACAAGATGAGATTGAGAAAAACATAAAACATTTGCAGTTGAACTTTGCATGGAAATATGCTGATCTTTGCATGGGATGATATTTTACATTTTAACCATTTCTTTTCTTTTAACATTACTCATGTTTATAGAGAATGAAATACTTTAGCATATAGTCTTGCGAATCAAGGAGCTATAGGCAGCAGTACAAGTTTCTCTTCCATTTTTTAACTTTCCAAATATATGGTTGGCCTTTTCGCTTTAGATCGTACAGATATTCCCAACTTTCGACATTAGATTGTTCTTCGTGGATTTCTTGTACTTTCAGTATTGTATCTATCCCATCAATGGCTTTTCATAAGAGCCTGGTTTTGGACTTTCCATATGTTACCACTTTGCCATTATGTATAAGGTATTCCTCCGCCACAAGTAAAGGTCTGGCGATAAAATTGGGATACCGTTCTTTTTTTTAAAAAAAAAAAAAAAAGAATTTACAGTTAAACTTACCTATGTGACATGTTTTTATAGGTAATAATTTAATATGACCCACATTTATCAAATCATGCCATATAAACTGTATGGAAGGTGTGTCCACACTAACTGGCAAATAGAATTCTTCCCATCTTATTTTTTGGAGGAGTCAGAAAATACAGATCCTAAACACAATATAAGAATGGTAAAGCTCACCTTGATTCCCCATATTAAAAAGATATCCAAGAACAGCACCAACAGGAATCCCCACCACATAATAGCAGGCTATGTTAACATACGCTACTGTGCTCTGCCACCCAGCTCCAACAGCAACTCCTGTCCACGAAAATCATCTACTTTACAACTAACTCGCTAATGTCATCAGAAGTAAATTCTTTCAGAGTGCGGAAAATATTCATTTTGACAAGTCAAATGCATTATCTATTGGGTTGGAGAAAGGTCTTCCAACCCAAATGATGGGAGGAAAATTTTGTTCCACGCCTAAAGAAATGTCAAAATGAGTTCTTAACTCAGTACTGCATATATAAATAATAAAACCTTATAATAGTTTAATGATAGCCACAATTTATCCTCATTATATGAGTAAGCTTGGTTCGTGGAATGAGGGTTCGTAAGAAAAACTTTGAACATGGTAGCTGGGAAGATGATATCTGACTCGTGTGACATCATTTTTTGCTTTCTCACTTTATTTGCGAGATGACACTAATAGATATGTAGAGAATTGAAATATTTGAATTATTACAATGGGGGATGACATCGTAATTTGAATCAGATTCAGCTATACTAGTCCACTAGTTTTTGAATTCAAAATGGGGGATGACATCGTAATTTCTTTTCAACAAATTCTATCATTTTCTCTTCAATATTCTTACAGGGAAAGTAACTTTGTGGCTGTTTGTCTAGCTAAAGTAGGGGCTGATGGTGTTTCTGTTACATATCTTTTTGCCTCTCATCTTCCTAAAAAGGCATTGCAGATATATAGGTTGGACTACACGAGTTTATTTCGGTATAGAAATTTTCTCTTATTACACTTTAAAGATTGGTTTTGGGATTTTTGTGCCTTTAAGTTTATTTTTAACCACGGTTTTCCTCAGTCATAAAGAAGGATTATTAATAAAACTACGGGTAACGTCCTCTTAAAAAATATCACGAGGGTGGTCGGACAATCCTTCGGCCACGAGGGATGACATAAGCCAGGACTAAAATGTCCTCCTTGGAAGTATTACAGTTCTAAGTTTTGAAAATCTAAAAATTGCCTATACTAATACCCCAGGAGTAGGTTGTTAATAGTGTTCATTAAAAACGCAAACAAATTAAGGAATAGTTATTCAATTCTAGGGATCTATTCCAGCAACGAAACCTAAGTATTATAGTCATCAGAGAAAATAGCACGAGCGATTGAGAGGGGAAGAGTACCAGAGAGCACAGGTTGAATACTGTTCAATAGAATCGATACAGCCAGCAAGGGTGACAAGCTTGCAACTGCTTCAACAACCTCCTGACTGTCGGTGAATATGTAAGCAATACGTCCTCTCACAAAGAGGAAAACTAGAAAAAGGGCAAATCCAATGACAAATGAAGTCAGCACTGTATTCACGATTGAGAACTTTGCCGCTTTTGAATCCCCTCTTCCCAATTCATTTGATACCCGAACACTGTAAGGTTTCAATCAAGTATCAGTACAAGAATGAGGTTAAAACATTCATAAGCATATTTTACCTTGCTGCAGCCAAGAATCCCAGAGATATCATCATTTCTAATCCATTGATGTTAAGGCTGTAAAAATAGATAAGATATTTCAATGATCAAGGGGTATAAAACAGAATTTCTTGTGTCTGGATAATGTTTCCAATAGTAACATGATGCCACGGGTATGAAAACATGACAAAGTAAAACGGGAGGGGAGCCTGAAAGAATTACCATATAGATAGAGCATCAATGGAGACCTCAGCATTTTTCATGAATCCCGCTAGAATAACCAACCCTGTATTGTAGCAGAGCTCGAGACTATCATAAATAAAATAGCGTTCAGTAGTAGTTATAATACAAAAGCAATCATGTCAGTCATAAAATCTTATAAGGAACTCACAAACCTCAAAAGGTCATAAAGAGAACTTCTATAAAGAAGAACAATAACTGTTTTTCACTTATAAAAAAAAAACTGTTTTTCAGGAAAAAAACATACTATGCCATATTACTTTGGTCTGTATTTAAAACATAGAAGTCTCTGAACACCATGTTGGATAAGTGCTTACCAGAGCATAACACCAGATGACACAGAAAGCTTGATAACAGGCCAAAGCTCCTTGAAAGCGAGTGACGAGAAGAAACCTTTCCATGTTTGCCGACATCCTCCACACATAACAAATGCAAGCTGACCGATATTTGGAATCCAATATGCCAACACAGTGGAGAACATTGCACCAGGAATCCCAAACTTATACTTCACAGTTAAAAGCCATGAGAGGAGCAGGTGGATTGCAATTGACAATGCTGCCAAGTAAGTTATGATCACGTTTTTGCTCTGTGCTTGTAGGAACATTTGACATGTAAAACTTGGAATCAAGGAAAATAGCACGGCAATGAACCAGTGACCAATGTCCCCTCCAATATCTGCTATATTCTCATCTTGGCCTAAAATCTTAAGAATTGGGGTTGCGAAGATAAGTAGAGGAAGAAGAAACAATGAGGTGCAGAACAAGACTATCCACGATCTTTGAAGATATACTCCAAGCATGTTATACTGTTTTGCACCGTATGCTTGCCCACAGAGAGTTTCCAGTGCACTTGCCATGCCCAACTGCACTTCGAATTCACAATTACAATTCAAACGCAGATTTCATTACCAATTGCATGCTGTTATCACAAAAATGATGATAAAATCAACAAACAAAGAACTCGTCATGTCAGGCCATTGTCGGATGCAATTTACAGTAAATAATAACATATAAGATCAGTTGAGTGATTCTTGCTTTTGTGTTTTCGTTTTTGTTTCTCTCCGCAGCATCCATCTCACAGTACTTTTGTCCAAGTATTGAAAGATTCTATTTCAAGTATTTCATATGAATTTGAGAGCTTTAAATGATAGATAAATAGGCACATGAAATGAGTGTTACAGTATTTATTGAACATTCAACGTTGCACAAAAATATAAACAAATAACAATCAAACTGTGATCTTTCTCCCAAACGTTCAGGTAATAGTACATAGGGAATCTTGATCCTCATTTTACTATAATCCATATTGCATCCATCTCAAGCAAGAGGAGCCTGCTCCAATATCATGATCCATTAAAGTCAGGGCCATGGTGATGACTGATGAGACACAAAACCATTTCCATTCAAAGCATAAGCCGATGCTAATTTGTGATCAAACTAGAAAGAAACCAGAATGGCAAAAACATACCAGGACGCCGCTTGAAAACCTCAAAAGCACGGTATATAGGAAAGAGTAGGCAGCTAGTTCTGCAGCACCAATGTGACCAATAAAGGCTTGACTGATGACATTGATCCCAAACGTGGTGCATCTGGTCACTATAGCAGGCCCGGCCACAACCCACATCTTCTTTGTCTCGCTCCAAACCTTGTTCTTTAACGACACTTCATGATCTGCTACAGTTACTTCTGCTCTTGCTTCTTTGCTAAGAAGCTCCTGGTTGATATCTTCTTCCATTTTCACACCATTAACACAAAACTTTCTGCATATTTTATGATTATCAATAACCTGCATTATATATATAGTGAGAAAATTAATATCTGATATTAACAATTCGATGTCTGAATTTTCAATTTTTTTATAAAATTAATATCTTAACATCAACGAACTTTCAAATACGTACCTCCCTCAATTTGCCGTCAGAAATTAACGGCTAGTCATATGTTAGTCTTTAATAGGCTAAATACGTGTCATCAATATCTATGACAGCCAATCAAAACTTGACTTGTGGCCTAAGAATATCTTATACTCGTTTGTTTCGTAAAAGAGACGAGATGAATTGAAATAAAAATTGAAAGTTATTTATTTCAGTTTTTGTTTTAAGATTTAAAAAAATTGAATTGTTTATTTTATTTTGTATGAAAATTTAATATTTCTCCCATGTTTAGATTTTTTTAGTTATATATTTTATTTATTCTACTGTTCTTTTATATGTTTTTTGAGATTTCATTTGTTTTATTTTTTTGCTTTTTAAATTATATTTCTGTTTGTTTTGTACATTATCTATTTCTTGAACGTATGAAATTTATGAACCTAATTCATCTTATAAAATCGATTTTAAAAGAGAAGATTGTTCATTTTTTATAAACATGTCTAAGAGCTTGTCTACAGACAATATGAGATTATTCCTCAACAATTAAAGCATTTATTTGATTTTTATTTAGTTTTAAAAAGAGTAACATTTTTAGATGATGACCATTAAAATATTTTATCAGGACCTTGAATATACAGGTTGAAAATTTTATGTATTCTAATACGGATTGCGCTATTATCTCCCCCCGATCGAGTAAAAACAAGCTCAAAGCATAGTTTTCTACCGAACAGAAACTCATGCGAAGGTTAATGGCATGGGAATCATTCGAAGCTAAAACAAATGCTATCATCGTCGAGTGCATTTAGAAGATTGGTCTATGGTGTTCATATATAGAGAAGGCAATAGTGTGGCTCATGAACTTGCTAAGAGGGCCTTGAGAATGGAAGGTGAATGCTGCTGGATTGAAGAGGACCCTATAGAGCTTGTTGGTACAATCAACAGAGAAATGCTATGTAATAATTTAGAGCAACAGCATGTTGGTGACAGATTGTAAAGAGATGCAGTTTTGCACCTTATGTTTATGAATGAATGAGAAGTAATTATTGATGATTCAAAAAAAAAAAAAAAAAAAAAAAACTATCAAATAGACTGTATTTAAATTACAATTTCTTTCATTGGAAAATAATAGCCCCACCGCTCTCCCTTCTCGCTGTAGCGTCCCGCTTGATGTGGCATACAGGTGGCATGATTTAATTGGTTAAAAAATTTCTACATTTCGTCTTCTTCAAGCCATCCTTTAGTCCCGAAAACTCTCTCCTCTCTCCCTGCATTTTGGTCTGGGTCAAGCCATCTCCTCCCTCCCGAAAACGCTCTCCCCTCTCCCTGCATTTCGTGTTCTTCGAGTCATGCAGATCTCTCACCTGAAATCAAAGCTCACCACCAGCCCATCACCACCGAAGCCCCTCACCTACCCCCATGGTAATAAATTCCTGATTTCTTCTACTAAATAAGTTTCTTTACATTTGAAAAAAAAATAAATGGACATTTGTCGATCAGATTCATCCCTGTTTTTCCAATCTATCCCTATTTTTCTCCACGTTCTTCACAACCAAACAAACCATGCAAAATTAAAAAATAACAGAAAAATAACAGAGGTAGCTTAGTTTGAGGAAGAAGGAAAGAAATCTATCTCTCGGATTGGAGGTCGGACGGACGAGAGCCGCAACAAAGAATGCTGGAAATGGGTCTCTTTTGCCGTGTGGACTGGTAATGGTGTCGGACGAGATCTATTAGGGAGGGGTTTGGGATTATTTTTATAGAGAAGAAGTAGATGAAAGTTCAAAAAAAAAAAAAGGAAATAAAGAAAAAGAAAAAAAATGAAAGAAAAAAAAGAAGATGACGAAGAGGGAATGTGGTATTCCACGTCAAGCGGTAAACAAAAGCAGGAAGAAAGAGCGGTTGCTGTAGCAGCGCCCTTCTTTCATTTCCCAGTTTCGATCACGTACGTGTAGAAGGCTTGGGAAACGAGGTTGCAGAAATAGACTACGCGACAGAGGAAGTGAGAAAGTAAGTAGGGTAGGGGAGAGAGAAATCGAAACAGTATTCGCACATTAAACATCACATGCATTATTTACTAATTTCTGGTCTCCCTGACCATAAAGGTGACGGGCCCAAAGGACAAAATGAATAATAGTAGTAGTTGTACTGGTACAGTCTTTGGAGCTGCTGCCAAACTCTTGTTCATTCAGAAAGAGAAGAAGAAATTAATTAAGATCCCACCCCTCTTCTATTCTTGGCCTCTATTTACCCACCATTAATGAATAGCCAACAGTCCCATGCAACCATCCAGTCTGTCCTTAAAGTTAATGAGGCTAGACTGGTTGTGCGGCTTCTGCTTCTTCCCTTTCCAGCTGTTATCTCATTTTCCCTCAGCCGGCTCTCTTTTCTATCTTTGTTTTTCTATTTTTTCTTTTTTAAGAAATATTAATACGCAACTTGAGTTTGTACCTCACTTTAACTATTTATATATTTAATATTTTTTTACTTAATAATTAAGAAATTAATTTTTAATGTATTAATATATTTTTTTATTTTTTAAAAATATTAAAAAATATAAAAATAAATAAATAAATAAATAATAAATTTGTAGTAGGAACTCTTAAAGTTATTGGTCGGCATCCTAACACTATTATTCTTTTTAAGCTCTTTGTTTGGCTAGTAAAGTTTTAGATGCCGCTAAGATCTGTCTCGTTGTCGTACTCATAGGGTTGTAAAACGGTTGGTCTGGACTGGAGAAATCGATCGGATTGAAAATTCACATGATCGGTTTTGATCCAATAATTAAGAGTATTTTAATATTCGGTCCGGTCCCAAGATGGAAATTTCTCAGACCAGACCGGACCGACCAAACGCAAACATTATTATTTTTATTTTTATAAATATATTATTTTATATAATAATTATATAATAAATTATGTAATTTTTATCTAACTTATTCATTTACAATATAAAATTTTAAATATGTAATTACAAATTAATATTATATTATCATAAATTATAATACATTCACATTCTCTAAGTTAGTAACAAAGTAACAATTAACATCATCAATATAATTATATAATTATAAATTGATAACTAAACTAATTCACTATAACTATAGTCTATAATTATAAAGAAATTACTATAGTCTATAAGTCTATAAGACTATAACTATATATAGTATTAAATTATTAATATCACTATGACTAATGACTAATGAATATAAGTTTATAACTAATACTAATAGTATAATATTAATACTATTATATAGTCTACTATATTATATAGCAATACTAAATCACTATAAGTTTATAACTAATACTAATATATAACTATTAGTATTAGTCAGAAAACTCTTTGGAAAACAAGAACGAGGTTGATAGATACCTAACTGAAAGTTGTGAGAATGCAATTCTAAGTTTTGACATTCTTATTTAGTGGAGGGTTAATTCAGTTAGATATCCTATGCTTTCAAAAGTTGCACGAGATGTACTTGCAATACCGGTATCTACAGTAGCCTCTGAATCTATATTTAGGACGGCGGTTCGTGTCCTTAATCTTTTCCGAGGTAGTTTATCTCCGATGATGGTTGATGGTCTCATTTGTACACAGAATTGGCTTCGTTCTTCTTCTACTCCAATTAGCCTTAGGACTTTAATGGATGAGGTGGAAAATTTTGATAGGTAATTGGGTATATTTCTTACTTACTTCATTTTATAACTTATATATATAATACTATATGTTATGTAAATTTATATAATTTGTAAATATATTAAGGGAAGAAGGAATTTCTGATCACCTTAATTTGTTCAGATCTAATGGGAATAAAAAATAACTAATTAAATAAATAAGCAATTAAATAATGAATATATATATATAATAGATACGAAAAACATCTTTACATTGTGTAATAAGCAAAATTGTTGCCTATGCCTTTTGAGTCTTGACAAATAATATTCGTCACTACTCTGCACAAAATATTTGCATGCATTCTTTGTCCTTTGGGGACACGTTACTTGACGCCTAATAATGTCATTAAACTCATGTTTCTCTCATATTTTAGTGGGCCTCAACTTAATTTGCTAAATGGAAAGCTGTGAAATTGTTAATTCTTATACTTTTCATGTAATTGTATGAGTTTATTATTCTTTGATTATTAACGGTAATAAATAAGATATCGATTAAAAAAAAAAAAAGCGAGACAATATAATTTGGAGGAAATAATACGAAAAAGGACTTTTACATTTTTAAATGTTTAATATTTATTAATATAATCTTTCAAATTATTTTAGACTTAAATTAAAGTAACAAAATTTATGATTATAATTTACATAACATATATACAATACTATATGTTATGTAAATTTATATAATTTGTTTTGTTTCTTTATTGTGTAGAATTTGTTCGGGACGATGATAATTCTGTAGAGGCGTCAAATACAATGTCTACAACCAATACAAGTTAATGAGGTGATCTGTTTTAGCTTGTTAGTTTTTAATTTTCACTTTTGTTAATAATTGATCTGTTTACACTTTATAGCATATTGTGAAAACCTTGCAGGTATGCCATGCTAAAAGATGTAGGAGGCTAGGACTTAGGAGCTGCCAGGAGAATAATTGTATAATTTGTATTAAGAGACGAGAGTTATGTTTAATTTTATTTTTTTAGACCTTTTAATTTTTCAGTTTTTTGGACCTGTTTAATTTTTAGTTTTCATTATCTATGCTTGGAATTCGAATGGTTTTTTTCTCTTCTCTCTTTTAGAAGTCAAATTTGCTTGGGAATGTTATTTCAATTTTATTTCATTATCTACTATAATTTTTAGTTTTAACCTTATTTAAATTGTTTGGATGGATATAGACAAATTTTATTTTTTGTAGTAAAACCTTTTATTCAAATTTATTGTATATAGACAATTTTTTTATGATTATTTTTATTTTTCTTTCAATTTCTTTTTTGATATTTTTTGGCTTAAAATTGGATAAATGTTAGTGAGCTTTTACTGTTGGGCCGAAATAATATAGGAAATCTGATTGGGCTATTGGCCCATTAAGTATAGGGTGGACCGAATAGGACCGACCTGACCGGACATAATCAAATTGGACTAGACTAAACCTGTCCTTATGCCTATTCGGTCAGGTCCAGGGTGAGAAAACTCTAGATCGAATTGATCTGATCCGGTCCGGTCCGCAAAACTTCCTTAGACCGAACCGAATTCACCCCTAGTCGTACATGTGCCAACCTCATGGTTTTATTATCATTGTCATCTTTCTGGCGTGGAAAATGAAGTGACCGGTCGTGTGAAGCTGATGTGCCTCCCACATATTCTCTCGTCCAAAGAATCTCAAAGCACCAGTCCTTAGAATCCCATCACCCTTACACGCATGCCGGCTCTACTCTCTTCCCTGCTACCAGCCCAACAACCCCATCCTCCCCCTCACTGACCCTAGGCGCCACAACGTTGCCCCTTCCAAAATCTATTAAACATCCTTGTATACCCTTTACTTGCTATGAGCAATATGTCATGATTTTATTTTAGTGTAGATATTTTGAAAGAACGAATTATCACTATATTCAGAATATTTAGCTTTCTTATAACTTAACAATAAGTTTAATGAAATCTTTTTTTTTTTCCAAGAACTGACATTGGTTAGTAGCGTTGGGTCACCTATTCTATTAAAAATTACAAAATGCAAGTGTCAATGACGTGTTTCACACACCTCGGATGTAGTTTCCCTTCCCAGTGAAGATACTATCTAGTAGGATGAGCAACTTGAGCTCGGTTGGCCCCCTTTGGCCAAGGGGAGCCTCAAGGCCTAAATTAGTCAGGGAAATGTCTTTGGTGGAGTTTCCCTTTCCCGTGTAGACGCTATCTAGTAAGATGAGCAACCCGAGCTCAGTTGGCCCCCTTTGACCAAGGGGGAGCCTTAAAGGTAGGGGTGTAAAATAAAATTAGTGAACAGGTAAACCAGACCGGACTGGACCGAACCAGTGGGTTTGGTTCAGTACCGAGTTTGGTTCGGTCCGGTACCGGTTTTATTTTTCTTAAAATCGGTCAAAATCGATCCGGTTTTGATTTTTATTTTTCTAAAACCGGATCAAACCGAACCAGACCGGTTTATATATATATATTATAATTTTTTATATTATATATAATTTTTATATGTAATATATAATTATATATAAAATAGTTTTGTATTATATGATAAATTACTAATTAATATAATATTAAATTTTAAAATCTTATATCACTATAGTAGATTGTATTAATAATTATACTAATACTATATAGTCGGTATTAATAGTTATACTAATACTATATCACTATATTATATAATATAATATATTACTGTAGTCTATAATACAATTATAATATATATTATAATATACTACAATATATTATCACTATACTATTATATAATATAGTATATAGTATATTAAAACCAGACCGAATCGGATCAGAACCAGTAAAACCGGAAGTACCAGTTTCGAAGGGTAACCGGTGTAGAATCGGTTCTAGAAAATGTAAAATGGGTGGATACCGGTTCGGTCCCAAATTTTGTCCCAAATCGGACCCGTTACACCCTTAATTAGGGCTTTGAAATCAAGTTTGGGGTTTGAGGTAAGCGTTTAGGGTTTCGGTTTCCTCCAAGCTTTTTGGTATTTCAATTGGGTTCTAAGTATTTAGGGTTTCACTACGGTTGAAGCCCTCTTTTGTTTGGTACAAAATGGACAATTGGATAGAATAGTGTTTTGCTTAGGTGGCATAATCTCACACATTGATTTCCTTCATATTTTCATCTCATGATTCCTCTTGGTGCCAAGTGTCAATACTATTTGTAACACTCCGCCTAAAATACCCTTAGGCTTTGACCTTAGTAGCCTTAATTCTAGTTAATTAGGAGTTGAGCTATTTGAGAATAAGAACGTTTTGTATATTTGATTTGGCAAAAAGGACATATACTTTGGGTTTAGTAGAATTATTAGAAGATTTAGTGTAATATTGATTTTTGAGAAAAATGAAATTCTTGAAGGTTGATTAGAGAATTTTTAGTGATTTATTAATTTTAAGAATAAGAAACCAAGAGGCCCATAAGGGAATGACACATTGCACATTGGATGGTTGTCACAACAATGGGCTAAGCAATTTGGATAAAATTCTTGATGGACTTAAGAAGGTCCAAGAGATTGGTTTCTTAAGGCCCAAGCTTTTTGGGTATAAAGGCTTAGAGAGACACTAAGGCATTAGGCCCAACTATAAGGAAGGCATAAGGCCTTTTGGGCCAAACTTGGTATAAAATGGACCTATGGCCCAATTAGGCCAAGTCAAATATTTTCAAGCCCAATTTAGTGGATCTTGAGATTTCTTTTTAACCCTACAAATCTGTAAGATGAGGCCCTCTCATTCAAAACCCAAGAGTTCTTAAACCATGAGCCCATACATTTGGCCTTTTTAAGCCCACATGACCCAAAAACCATGTTTGGACTCATTTCACCATTCAAGACCAAGGGCCCAATAAACCATACCATTGGTTTCCTTAAGCCCAAATCACACTCAAAGTACCCAAATCAAGTTTTGAAAATTGGCAAAGGCCATTAACCTTCATGCTTAATCTTTTCTTAAACCTTTTTAATTCAAATTTTATTGAAGTAATACTCCCTTAAACCTTGATTAAGACCCTATTAATGACCTAGCTAAACCAACCCACATGTCATTATGAACAATTTTATAACAAGCCCAAACCATGCTTCAATCGGTTTTGTGCATTGCTTTTTGTAATGCTTGGACTGTTTTTCCCTTGGGCCTAACATTTTTGTGGTTTGTCCTCAAGGATAATATGGTCTTTAAATGTGGTGCCCTCGACCCCCACGTGTTATTTTAGTGGAGTTCGTGACACCGGGATGATGATCACACGGATCACGCACCCCAACAACAAATGCTCAGAGTGTGTACAACAATTAATGAGTGTACAATATAATACTCGCAGTGGATAAATAAAAAAGTCATACTTTATTAAGTACCAGAACGTTCAAAACCATAAAATATTCCTTACAATAATATTACAGTCATCCTATAGATAATTTACAGAAAACAAATATAATAGAGTAAACAAAACTCATATTTTCAATATAACATAACAGCAAATCATGCCTCCGGCGGAGCCGGTCCTTCAGGCTTATAATCAGTCTCTGCGTCAAAATCTACGATACCATAAGACGAAATTGCAGGGTAAAACACCACGTGAGATTATGAAATCCCAGCAAGTACTTAACCAAAATAACACTCAAGAGATTAAGATACATTAATATAATCAACACGACCACATACAGTCAAAGATGAAGAAACAATTTCTACATCTTTTTCTAAAAATACACATTTAATCACCACGCCAAAATCTCATTTGGCCCATATATATATCTATTATTTTATTAAGCATGCACTACGGCCTCCCCTATGGACCATGTGCACACCCTGGCTCTCATCGTCATACCACGGGTAACGTCTGTGCATGAGACTTAGTAACGAGCGATGCCCAGTTCCGCGTTTAGCGCATACATGGCCAAGCATCCTCTAACCCCGCCAGCGAAAGGCCACGGAATCGGTATGAGAGCGTTACAGTCTCGTCCGTTCCTTTCGTGGCCCTACGACAACTCAGAGGAAGTCACGTCAGTATATTACGCTCCCGAGTGACCAGAGAAGCTCCACCGAGATAATCCCCCATCTCGGCTTAGGGTCGCGATACACACACACCCACATATTTAATAACATTAAATCTCAATTTCCAAACAGACAACGTGACTTTGTAGCATAATTTATTAAAGACGATAAATATGTATGATTACAAATATTGGATGACATAATACATTGTTCATTTATATAAAATTACAATAATTATAAATTTACAATTTCACAATCAACAACACACGTAAACCCATCCTCCAATCCGGCCCAAGGCCCAAATCGAACATTTAAATACAATTTATTCCCAACACTTCAATGGCCTAGTGCCTATTTCAAACCAACAGTTTATACAATTATATTAATGCTATTTTAAACTTCGCGGGTCGTATTTTAGAAAATTACTCACAATCGAAGACCGAAAATTCTGGAAGATAGCGTATAGAGGTGTTGTCAAAGGTGGCGGCACAGTGGCGGTTCAAGGGCCAAACAGTGACCAAAATTGGGTTTTCTATAAAAGGAGCTTCAGACTTAAATATAAGTGGATTGGAGGAGAGGTTTTGATATAGTGGGTCGTGGTGGTGCACACGGCAGCATAAGGAGGAGCTCACGGTGGTGCACTGCAAAGCTATTCTAAAGCACTCGGACTCACCAATAAAATTTCATAGAAAATTAAACTACACAATTTGAAGCAAGATAAACAAGCATTCGAATACTCAGAGAAATGGAGAACTCGGTCCTATTTATAGGCCGAGCATGGCGGTTCGGCCATGTAGATGAAGAAGACGTGTAACAGTAGCGGGTTGACAACAGTTTGAAGGAGGCACATTCGATTGACACGGGCACAATACGGAAGCTGGAGGTTGAAGGTGGTGGTGGCCATGGAGTTCGGTCGGCTTGACAGCAAGCTTCGGAGTCCCATGCCAAGTGACACGCAGAAAATGAGGAAGAAGGAGGTGGAGGAAAAGGTGGTGGTGGCACCGTGGTAGAGCCTTGCATGGCCATGGCTGATTGGAGGAGGAAACGGTGTCGGCAACAGCTGGAAGTAGAAGAAACCAGAAGCAAAGAAGAAGAAAGAAGAAGAAAGGAGAAGAAAGGAGGCTGCACGGCGCATGAGGGAAAGAGATGCAACCCTAGTGATTCATCAAAACGGCGCCGTTCCAATAGAGAGGAAGCTAAGTTCAAATCACACGGGCTGGGCCCTTTATTCACCGGGCTATTACCTACACACAACTTGGGTTTCTCTTATCTCATGCACACACGGGTTGGGCCCGATTAACACACACACACAACCCAAATTAAACACACATACACCCACAACCCACTATAATAAATAAAACACTATAACTCAAAAGCCCAAACAGAAAATAATCTAAAATAAAATGCACATCAAATAAATTAAAAACTAATAATAATAATAAATTGAAATAAATTTAATCAATAATAATAAAATAACTAATAATTTTAGAGATCTCACATTAAACACCTCATGAGACCCTCCCAAAGTCAATTTGAGCGTTGGACGAAATTACTTGCACAAACCAATTCCTTAAACCAAACCGGGTGCACCTTGGTCTAGTTTGTGTAGGAACCGTTTGGATTGAATTTGAACCAGCCTTCTGCCATGGTTTGCACCACCACCCCATGCTACCTCCTTCTCCACCCAATCACCAAGAAGTTTTATGATCATCATGAAGGATTTTGACTCATTTGTGTTACCCAAAAACATCCAAAACCGAACTGATTTTCTGCCACCACAAAACCACCTCCATCCACCTGTTTTCAAGGGTGGTTTGATGGTTTTTCTACCGCTCAAATGATACCCCACGACCAGACTTGCCTTCTAGGATCAATGTAGCAACTTTGTAGAGGGAATCATGGTAGTTTTAAGCCACTATTCCCCCTGCATAAGCTGACCTAAGCTCATGCAAGCAAATTTGGAAAATTTTTCAGATTTGAGCACCTCCCACTTCACCCAATCACCAATCACCAAGCACCCAAGCCAACACCCCTCACCCCTTGGCCTCCTATAAATACTTCCTTCCCCTTCTCATTTCACTCACACCACAGCTCCAAGCATCCTCTTAAGCCTTGAGAGCATTTTCCCTTCTTAGAGATCAAAAGAGTGCAAACCAAGTGAGTTTGGTGAGTTCTTGAGTGTTCTTGTGTAAGGCAGTCTAGAGTGCTTGGAAGGCCACGAAATTTGTATGTTTTCTTCCTTTAGATCTTAGCTATCATTTCAAGCTTTGTTTCCAACTATTGGTACGAAATTTGGTTATGTTTTGAGAAGGTTATGATGCTTAATGCAAAACCGGGTCAATTAAAGGAAGGTTTGAATTATTGAATGTTTTAAATAGAAATTTAGCTATAGCATGTACTAAGCATGATTTTATATGATCTATCATTATCCTAAAATGATTATGAAAGGTTAAATTTATGTTTAGAAGCATGCCATGATAGGTTTTAAATCTATCTTGTTTTGATCTTCAAGTTTGGATCGGTTTTAAGCATATTGGTAATTAAGGATTTCTTAGCTTTAATTAAGTGTTGGGATGAAGTTGATTACTCAAGGACTAGGCTTAATAATTTCCCTAAGGATGTTAGTGATCCTTAGTGATTAAAGAAAATCTCATATGCATGCATTCATAGGGATCAATAGTTGAAAATACACATAGGCATCAACTAGGATGCATGCCACGGGTTAGGACTAACTGGACAAGTTTCACTTGAATTTTGAAAATTCAAGGACATAGATAGTTTTAGAATGCCAAAAATATGAAGTCCATGAAATTTGGTTAAATTTGGAGTTCGTTTGCAATTAGTGAAAACTTAGGGCTTAAATGATAATTTTTGAAAGTCTAGGGGTATTTTTGTAAATAACTAATTTTTGAAGCCTTTGATTTTGACCCTATCCATAAGAGTATTAACCTTAACTTAGTATACATATGATTTACGCAGCTACGCTGCTAATTTCAATTTTCCCAGAAGTTTGTAAGTTGGCCTCTAACTTACACCTTGATAGATTATTTATGAATTATTGATAAATGCTCATTTCATACTTCAATTATCATTTTTAGTATAAATTATCATATTATATGATTCATTGAGTGCATACCTACATGACATGTGACCTTTTTATCATTTTTGCATATTACATTTATAAGTGTCATTTTTGCATGAAATTTACTACACACGCACATGTCATGAAAAATATTTTCCAAAGCATAGCATGAAAAATCATTTTGTCATGACTCCAAAGGCTAGGATGGGGAATTATCCTGGTGGAACTCCTCTGTCCACTCTGGAGTGTTTAATAATGGAGTAGTAACCCCTGGGTTGACGAAGAACAGTCAACAGGCTTTGAATGGGTTCTTTTTAAAGAATATCGGAGCGAAATCAACATGTTATGGCACCTAATGCTGGTGGATGCACACGTTATGAATTTTATGATGTTATGTTATATTTTTACTAATGTATTGAGAACGAGTCTATAGACAATGTAGTTTCAACGTGAGTTATACTACGGTCACCGGCAGGTACTCACAATGCATATGGGGAATTGTGACGTTAGCACACGTTATGTTATTAATTAATATGATGATGTAAGTCTATGATGATGAAAGTTTATGATGAAATTTTTATGAAGAAGTTATGTTTTCTCAAAAATGATGGCGAAATTACTTACTAAGTAAAAACCTATGTCTCCATATTCTTAAAAGATGTTGAGAAATCTGGATGGGAGACATGCATACTGATTTTTTGCATTTCATGCATTGCATATTTATTATTTTTCATGATTGATTTATCTTTATGCCAGTTAGCTGTTTAAGTTACTGAGATTTTGAGTAAATCTCACCCTTTATGGGACCACTATCATTCCACTTGGAATGATAGAAGTTGTATTAGGAATCGGCCAAGAAGAGTTGGATGGAGCATTGGATCTGCATGTTTGAGAAAGAGCCAATTTTTGTAAGGAAGCTAGATCTAATGCTGATGTTTATAGCCCAAGTCTTTCATGCTTTAGAACGCATGAAGAGAATAATATGACTTTGTAGATAAGTCTATGCTACATTGGTATTTTGAATATGATAATTTTCTAATGAAGTTGGGATGTTTTTAGTTATTCTGGCATATCTTACATTTAACGTTTTATTTCCGCTGTGATTATTGCATATTGCTAGTTGCATACTAGAATGCATTGCATATTAACTGTCATGAACGGGGGTATGTAACTTTGTATTGCATGTTCTAAGCTCTAAGTCTCCGTTCCATCCCAAGCGGAGATTGGGGGCGTCACACTATTCACCAAATGTGACTAAGATCTTGCCAAGTGTCGAACAAAAATTCTCTAACCTAATTTGGATATTCCACAATGTAATTTTGAAAACACTATACTTGGTGCTACTATCGAGAGTAATATTCACTCCGAAAAAAGTGAAAATAGATTTTGTACAGTAAAATCTTAAATATGCATACTAACTTAATAGTGCAAATCATTTATCAAAATTCAATTCCGAAGTGTCTTGAGATAATCAAAACACGTTTTCGAACAAGCATTTCGTCTAAAAACTAAAAATGAATTCATTGCGCCATAAAATCTTAAATAATCAACTGAGTCCAATGGCGCAAACCATAATCAATTGAGTCCAATGGCGAAACCTTAACTCATTTTAACTTCCTCAAATAAATAAACTTGCATTTTTTTTGGCCCCATAGTGAGTGACAACACTAACTATACTGACAGACTAAACCTATGCGATTGGTCAATTCGTAAAAATTTACAGAATTTTCACGAGATTTTTAAAACCTATAGAAATTTCACAATTGAATTTCTAGTAGACTATTACACGATACCTCCGACTGAAGAATTAAAAAAAATCTGACTCTGACTTCGTCTTCAAAACAAAATTGAAGCTAAATTTTCGGACTTTTGTCGATAGTGCTGCAGCCACACGTTTAATATAATTTGCTTTTCCTTTTTTCCTTTAAGTAGCAGCTCGATTGGGCTACTTCTTCTGCAGTGCACAATGCACTCCACCTTATCAGTATACGTGTGCAATGCACTCCACCTTATCAGTATACGTGTGCAATGCACACTGCATTAGTACAAGGTATACATTGTACAGTGCACAATAATTTTAATATTATTTAATCTAATTTTTTTTATTAATGTATTTAATTGTTTATTTTTTTAGAATGACTTCTTGCTTGTACGCTACATAAGTTTTCTAACAATTAAGTATTTTAACTAAATATGCAAAATATATAATTATAAGTTTATATTTTTTATCATTAATATGTAATCATCTCTCTCTCTTTCTATTTATATAAATTTAATACACTGTATGAGTATTTATATTTTTTTCCACTACTATTATATAATCCTAATTTCTATATAAATATATATTTGTTTTTTCCTAACAGTGGGTTTTACAGTTTGTTAGTATATCTAGGAATACTTCTTGGTATATCCTGGAATATTTTCATGATTTTGTCTATCCTAGAATATTGTCATATTATAAAATATTCTTAGGAATTTTTCCATTAAGTGTCAATTGTATTTATATTTATGTCTTGAGCTTATTTCCTTATTTACCATAGGCCTATTCAATTATAAATAGGTATTTCCTGTACATTGAATAAATACACTTGAATATACATTTTACTACATGGTATTAGAGAATACCTGATCCTAGTATCTCTTATAGAATCATTTATGTCCATGCTCCATCTTTTTGCTAGTAGGCATGTTCTTTTACTTTGCTATTAACATAGCACAATATGTCCAATTTAAAAATCTTTTAGCAGTTGATAGGTAGGGTTTTTGTAATAGCCCGCTAGAAATTCATTGGTGGAATTTCTATTGACTTTAGGAACCTCGTGAAACCCCATAAACTTTCACGAATCGACCAATTGCGTAGGTTTTAGTCTATCAACATAGTCAGTGTTATCACTTACTATGGTGCTAGAATTATGAGTTGAATTATTTGAAATAGTTAGAAGTGTCAGAATGCGTTATGGTTTACGCCATTAGACTCAGTTCATTATTTAGGATTTTATGGAGTAATAACCCATTTTCATAATTTCGAACGAAATACCTGTTCGAAACTGTGATTTTATTTTTAGAGGTACTTCGAGGTTGAATTTTGGTAAACGATTTTCACTACATGTTAATATGAATATTTATGATTTTTCAGTATTAAGTTTATTATATATTTTTTTGGAGCGAATAGTAACCTCGATAAGTACACAAAGTGCAGTATTTTCAAAATCACAGTGTGGAATGTCCAAATTAGGTTAGAGAAGTTTTATTTGTACACTTCGTAAGATCTTAGCCACACTTAGTGAGTAGTATTAGACATTTGGCACAAAGAGAAACCATGAGTTGGATTATGAAGGAATCAAAGTGTGAGATCATGCCACCTAAGCAAAACCCTATTCTTTTTCATCTGATCAACCAATTTTTGTGCCAGAACAAAGAGGGTTTCAACCCTAGTGAAACCCTAAATGTTTGGAATCCATTGAAATCCCAAAAACTTGGTTGAAACCGAAGTCCTAAACGGTTTCCCCAAACCCTAAAGTTGGCCTCCAAACTTTTTTAATCCGATTTCTAGCATTATATTTAATTACTTGATTAAATCACTTCCACATACTATTAATTTCTCAAATTCTTGTTATGACATCCTTATCCAACCTTTAAACCTTGAAAATTTGATTGGGCCAAGAAAAACTGGATTTAGGTTTGATAGCATCTCAAATCCTAACCAAACTCCCTTTAAATCCCAAATTGAAGCCCACTTGGTTGAGGCCCACCATGACCCATGAATTTGGCCACCTTGGCAAAGCTTCTTGAAGAAGTTTTCTCCCCCCATATGGCAGGCCATCCATTGCCTTTGGCTGCCCCAAATAGTTCCTTGATGTGAGGGAAAGAGCCACCTCATCACACCCCTTCTAGAAGGCAGCAGCAGTAGCCCACTCCCCCTCCACTTTATGTCACATGGCCACCTCCAATCAAGGGTTATTCAAGCCCAGACCTCACCCTTCAGAAGGCTAGAGGCATGCAAGGCACCGTTTCTTTCATTTCATCACTTTTCATCTCGTTCTTAGAGAGACTCAAAAGCGCTCTCTCGGGTAGTTTTCAGAGTCGTTTTAGGTGGCAATTTTTGACCTTTTGTAAGTATTTTTGCACAATGACTCATTCATAAAAGTTGTTTTTATTTGAGTCTAGTTTCCATGAATATCTTATTTGCCTCATTACATGCTCATTAGATTGGTCAAAAGTATTTTTAACCATGGAAAGGTCATTCTGGGCGTGAACTGGAGAGTACGTTATGTTTTGGCGTTTTTGACCAAGCTAATGGATATATCTTGGTCCGAACATTTTATGGAGTGTTGTTAGCATGTGTTTATGAATGTTCATTGAGGTTTTATTGAATGAATAAAGCTTTTGATGATAGATTTCCTTAGATCTAGAAAGTTGAAAACTGGAAGTGGAAAAACAGCTTCTGTTTTGGGCAAGTTTGAATATTTCGTGGTTTAATCTTACTCCAAAAGCTTTGATATTTTTATGTGATAATTCTAAGTCTCTTATTTGCATGTTAGGATATTAGTTTGAAGATATTTAGTATTATTTCTAAAGATATGATTTTTCTATGCAAGAGGATTTTGGTTAGGCCTGAGATTTGATGTTGTTGAGTTAGATTCATGTTTTATTGAGTTTTAGCCATGTGATTTCAAGTGTGAGGGTTGGATCTTCTTTAGGATACATTTTTAAACTATGTGATGTTTTATTTTGAAGATCACAGTTCTTTAAGCCATGGATAAAGAGATTTATCAAAGTTAGTTGAGAGAAAAGTTTTGTTTTTGGACTAAGTGTAAAACAAAAAATTCCAAGTGTTGTTTTGTGATTTTTGATGACTTTTGTTTGATGATTTAAAGTATGGTTTATCTTAGGATACTATTATGAATATGTTAGAAGTAAGATTTGATTTTTTTTAGAATTCATTGAGATGTTTTTATTAAGGTTAAAATTTGTGATTGAAGGGTTTACTTTTGTTAAAAAGTTTGGATCTTTGTACAAAAAGTTTGGTGTTGATGATTAGCTTTTTCTTGATGGATATTTTAAGTGTGATTTAATTTTAGGATGGATAGATATTTGTTGCAAAAATTTGGTTTAATCATGAGTTTTTATAATTTGAAGGAATTGCAACAAATCAAGGGTTATATAGCCTATGTAAGTTTCGGACCTATAGAGTTTTAATAGTTGTGTTTGGTTTTAAATTTTTCTGAGTTGATATTTGAGTTTAGGATAAAATTTACATGAGGAATGTAAATTTTGATAATTTTTAAAATTAGGATGTGAAATCCTTAAGTTAGGGGTAAAATGATCATTTTCTCACATGTAGAGGGTAAAATGGTAATTTTACTCTAAGTTGTCTCTTTTCACATTTCTAGTTGTTAGTAATTAAATTTCTAACTTTTAGAATACCCTCTTACCGTTCTTCGTGTTTCGCGCTTTATTCTCATAGAACGCAACGATCTAGGTAAGTTAGCACTTAACTTATTATCAGTTTACTATGTATGTATGATTGGTAAGGAAACTACAGTTTATGTTTTTATGTTGTTATATATGCCATGCCATGCCATGTCATTACATGTTTATCTGTTACACGAATTATTCTGTCACGAAATACTTATCTATTACATAATATATTTTGTCACATGTTACTATCTGTTGCAAGTATATCACATTACGTATGCCAACTGTTACATGTGTGTCATGTCACATAATATTTACTGTCACATGTTATGCCATGTTACGAAATATTTACTGTCACATGTAATGCCATGTTACAAAATATTATTTGTTACATGTTATGCCATGTTACAAAATATTATATACTACATGTATGCCATGTTATGAAATGTTGTCTATTATGCTTATGTCTAAAAGTATCTCATGTCAGTCATCTTACATTCATGTCACGTTACGCTACATCAGGACTTTTATCTTTTCGTATTCATGTCATCATGTCTCGACAGTCTTGTTAACTTATTCATGTCAATCACGACCCTAAGCGCTAGGATATGCTAATATCCTAGTGGAACTCCTTTGTTCACGCTGGAGTGTTTAAATATGTGTGAAATTCTCTGAGTTGACGAAGTACTGTCAACAGGTTGCGAATGAGGCCTAACTAGCTGGTCACTAGAACGAACCAGACACTAACACAGATGGAGCCATATTTTATTTTATGTATGTCCACAACAAGTGTGGTGCAAGCAATTCATGGGGCCACAACAATTGTGGAGCATGAAATATGGGACCACAACAACTGTGGAGCATACACTACGTGAGACACAGCAATTGTGACACGTAGAATACGTGGGGCTACAACAACTGTGGAGTACATATTAACGCACTCACAGCTGATATAGATACCTGTATTGTGATGTGGTAATCGGCAGGGACATACGGCTCAAGTGGACCCGTGTAGCACCCGTATGGTCACTTAAATAATTAAGTCTATTGAATAAGATTCCAAGTTCATGTCTTTCATGTTCAAGTCATGTTTCAGGTTATGTTATGTTCAAGTTTACGTTCATGTCAAGTTTCAAGTTTATGTCACGTTCATGCTATGTTTGAAGTCCATGTTATGTTTCAAGTTCACGTTCATGTCAGGTTATGTTCACGTTCATGTCACGTTCAAGTTCACGTTCATGTTATGTCATGTTCACGTTTACGTCATGTTTCAAGTTCATATTTATGTTATGTTATGCTCAGGTTCATGTTATTTTCAAGTTCATGTCAGGTTATGTTCACGTTCATGCTATGTTTCTAGTCCATGCTATGTTTTAAGTTTACATACATGTTATGTCATGTCAAGTTAAGTTTCAGTTTCAGTTCAAGTTATGTCAGCTCGTGCAATGTTCTGTCAAGTCAAGTTATGTTTATTATTTCATGCCATGTTATGTCAAGTTATGCTATGTTACTATTGATTTTGATTATCCATTCATGCTTTTACTGTCATGCATGCATCATTAACTTCTGTGGAAGTTTCCTGTTAACTTACTGAGATTTGTAATCAAATCTCACTGTGGTAATCCCAACTACCATTTCTCCTGAATGGTAGGCGATGTGTCAGGATTAGAGTAGGGAGCAGGCATTGGCAGACTGGAGGAGGTTGACTAGACGCCGTAGACGCAACGCGGAGTTTGCAACCTCTATAGTTAGGTCTTTGGATAGTATTCCGACATCGTTAGTCGAGTTACGCAAGTTACTCAACGAACTTGCCCAATAGTGTATTTTGTCAATGTTGTTATGGAGTCAGGTATTCTTTGTTTTGAGATTACAGTCTTCTAAGAACCGTGCTGTAATCGTGGATGTTTATTCTGTTAGATATGCATGGTTTATGTTTTAACTATTTGGGATATTATAAGTTTGGTGCATAGTATTGCTCAAGAAAAAAATTTATCCGATGCGAATATTGTATAATGCTAAATGCATGTTAGGAACATTGCATCTTATATGTCATAAAAAGGGGGCAGGTAACCCTGTGTTGCATGTCCCGACGCTTCAGTTTTTCATTCGATCTCAAGCAGGATCTGGGGGCATCATAGTTCTTTACATGCCAATTACATATATTTTTCAAATTGTTTTTTTCCCATATTAGACCACCAATCGACTGTACAAATTGTCATCGGCGTTTCTATACAAATGTCACCACATTCTGGAAGCTCACATGCCCCATGCTCCTTCCATATTCTCGGCGTGTCTAACCATGCCCTCCATGCTCCAATCTTGTTGAGAAGATCTCCTCCCATCCAGTCTAGCCCACCTTCAGCCTAGCCCATCTCAAGTAAGCCTCTCTTCCTTTTTGTCTCTCTATTATTATTTTTATTATTACAAGCCCATTCACCCTCTTTAAGCCCATACCACTCTTAGGCCAATCTATCCCAACCCTTAAACCCATGCCACCTCATCTGTCCAGTCACTTGTCTAGTCAGCAGTCACGTGTATGCCACATCGTCATTTGACTGTTGACCATTGACAAAAAAAAAAATGTCCCAAATACCTTCCAACCTTGATAGCATTTTTCTTTCCATTGAAAATATCTTGAATGACTCTAACTTCAATATGTGGGCTTAAAATATAGAAGCTTTTCTTCAAGGGCGCAAATTGTGGCATTATGTATATGGTGATCTTCCATTCCCCCAACATGATTGTGAAAGTATTGAATCTTTTACATGCCGTCTTGAAGATTGGCATAGTGTACATTATAAAATTATTTCTTGATTTATTAACATTTCATTTCCATCCATTCATAATTTGCTTCCAAAACTTGGAAATGCCAAAGTTGCATGGGATTTTCTTGTTAAACGCTATAATTGTACTTATGATACTTCTCTGCAGTTTCAACTTAAGACTAAGCTTTATTAGATGCGTTAAGAATCAAGTGAAACTATTTCTAATTTCTATTCTCGACTTAGCAATCTTTGGGAACCACAATCTACTACAGATCCTCAACTGAAGTGCTATGAGGATCTTGAGTTGTGACATAATGTGATTGCCACAAGTTTATGCATCTCATGATGGCTCTTTGTGAGAATTTTGAGTCCACTCAAGCATCTCTCCTGCATCGCACATCGGTTCCCTCTCTAGAGGTTGTTGTTGCTGAATTCATTTTTTAGGAAAACCAATGCTCTATTATAAAGCTACAAATCGTTGAGTTGTTGTTACTACCTCCTCTTCACCTACTTCCATGTTACTTTTGGAAGTTTGCCTGGACGTTTCACTTCGCAATCATCTTCTAACAATGTATTTTACAAATATTAGAAATGTTCTGTTTACTCAATTACAGAATGCCGTAAATTATAGCACAAGAATTAGTCATGCGCCCCTTTCTCATAAGCTGCCGTAGTAGCTTTAACTGCTTCTTTTATGCTTGAGTCTTCTTTTGAGCAGTCCACTCCTCTCACTGTTGCTGATGTTTCTCATTTGCATGTTAGTCACCTAGGATCTATTTCTTCTACTCAATTATTAGTTGACAACATATACCTAGTTCCAAAATTATCATTAAATCTCCTTTCAGTTGGTCAACTTTGTAAAATAAACTTTAAGATTATTTTTTAGAAAGATGGAGTTGATGTGCAGGATCCTCAAACGAGGCAGCTCATTGGGATAAGCCGTAAGATTGGACATCTTTTCAAAATCTCTTCTCTACATATCCCTTCCTCTATGTTCTGCTTTGTTGTTGCATTCACCACCTCTTCCAGTCTGGCATTCTCAATCGGATCATGCCTCTCTACCACTTGTTCAACTTTTAGCATCTCAAGGTCATCTAGATTCTTTAGATTTCAAGTCCTTTGATTATGTATCTTGCTAACTTGCCAAACAAACACATTAATCCTTTAATAAAAGTGAGTCGTTGTCTTGTGCACCATTTGATTCTGTCCATTCCGACATTTGCGGTCCTATTATTTTGTGATCTTTATTGATGATTAGTCACAATATACATGGCTCTATCTTTTGCAGCATCAATCAAAACTCGTCCATGTTTATCAAATTTTCACAAAATGCCCCAGACACAATTCTCATGTACCATTAAAGTGTTTCATTAAGATAATGTTATGGAATATAATAACAAGTCTCTTTTTATTTTTTGAATCAACAAGGCACAATCTCCCATTGCTCATGTCTTTACACTTCTCAATAGAATGGGCGTGCCGAAAGAAAAAATCGTTACATTCTTGACACAGTAAGAGCGCTTTTACTTTCCACTTTTATACCAGAAGATTTTTGGGGTGAAACTGCTCTTACTGTTGTATACACAATCAATCAAGTACCTCACCCACACTCAACAAGAATCTCCATGACAAAATTGCTGATTACTCTCTGCTTTGAATATTTGATTGTACCTATTTTGTCACTCTTCCTCCCCATGAACGCACCAAACTTGAACACCATTCTCGACTATGTTGTTTTCTTGGTTATGATGTAACCTAAAAAGGCTATCGCTACTATGACCCATAATCAAATGTTTGCAAGTCTCTTGTAATGTAAAGTTTTGGGAACTTAGGCTCTTCACGAGCCTTTTTCACATTCTCACCCTCCTCCACACATTCACCTATTTTCATTGACCCCTCCATTGCCTTATTTTCTGACTCCTCTAAACAGATTTCGAGCTCCTCAAACAACCCTACTACGGTTACTCTCCCTCTAGCTAATGCGTGTAAAGTTCCTCTTGCACCAACACCATCCTAGAGTCCTTTTAGCTTCCTCCCCATCACCGATATAGTCGGGTAAGTGTTCTTCCCTCTCATGTTCAGGATTATTATTATTTTTCCATTCTAGCTATCCTTCATGAACTTCACAATTACAATGAGGCTCGTACTAACCCATTTTGGGAGAAAGTTATGTTTGATGAATTAGATGTCCTTACTAATAAAACCCACACTTGGGACTTCATGGACCTACCTCTTGGCAAAGTAGCAATTAGATATAATTGGGTATATAAAATCAAGACTCGGGTAGATAGATCAGTTGATTGCTACAAGGCATGCCTTGTGCCCAAGGGTTTTACCCAAGAATACGATATTGATTATGAGGTAAAGCACACTATTCCTCTAAGACTCGTTGAGCTAGAAGAACTGATACCCGGCTCCTATTTCACACTCGAACTGGGACTTGGGTGATCAGCGTTAGTCTATAATGGCTGAATAAAGGCCTTGCAAAAATTCTAGTTCTTTCTCGATATCTCTCCAAATGAAACTTCTTTCTTCCATTCCTCTTAATCATATGCCTGTGGAATAATATGACACTTGTAGGTCTATTTCGGCGAATAGTGCTAGAAGACCTCCAAAGTTTGGCAACAAAATTCAATTGAACTGTAGGGGCTAAATTTGTAAGACCTTGGCCAATATCCATGCGAGGCAGCGTAGAAATGGGTTCGTGCAAAGAGGAAGGGTGAAGAAGGGATTCCAAGTTCTGAGTTTTGAAGTGAAGACTTACGGGAAGAGTACTTGATGTTTGGAGATTGGAGTTAACAAGGGTTGGGCCGGTCGTGGGCTAGAGAAGAGCTCATTTATCTTTCACTTTAAATTCCTGTTGTTATTTGCTTTAGTTAAAACCTATATGAACACTGGGCTTCGGTCCGTACTCACTATTAAGTCTAGTATTAAGTCTAGTTATGTTCTTGTTAGTAATAAGCCCATGAAGGCTTTCATATGTAAGGGCACCTGCTGCTTAGAAAGAGTTTCTACAAAAAGTCTAAAAAATCCTATCTTTTCCCTCTCAACTATTTCTTTGGAGGCACTCACCCTTGAAGTGAGATCTATATTTTATTACAATATATTACAGAACTGTTACATTTTTGGTATCAAAGAAGCTCAATCTCTGTGCAAATACAAACTTTATTGAAGATGGGTGACGAAACCAGGCTTAACCAGCTGCAAGAAGGCTTGACAGCTTTGAAGAGGTCTACCGATGCTCAGCATGTCCAAGTATAGGGTCAGTATCACAGCTTAGAGTCCCAGTACCACCATCTAGAGACTTAAATGATAGCCCTGAAAAGACAAGGAGATGCAATAATGCAATAATTGGCTGCCTTAACCATGGAAATGCAGGGAAAAAAAATCAGAACCCTTAAGGAGAATCTTCTTTTGCGCTACACAATGACAACAACCACTCAATGGGAGAGGGACATGCGAGATCTGTGAGACTGGACTTTCCCACCTTTCAAGGAGAGGACCTTACAGGTTGGTTATATAAGGTAAACCATTTCTTTGCTTTTTATAACACACTACCCCATCATCGTCTTAGACTGGTTTCTTTTCACATGGAGGGGCAAGCTTTAATTTGGTTTCAAGGGCTGGAAGAATCGGGTCAGATGACAGATTGGGATACTTTTGTGAGGGCTTTATTCGTTAGATTTGGTCCTAATCCCTATGATGACCCTTAGGAGGCATTAACAAAGTTGAGACAAGTGGGGTCTGTAGAGGAATATAAGGCTCAGTTTGAGACATTGTCCAACAGATTAAGTGGGTTATCAGATGCCTACAAACTTAGTTGTTTTTTAAGTGGGCTAAAAGATGAATAAGGATCCTTGTGAGAATGTTCAACCCCTCTAACCTAACCACTGCTTATAGTTTGTCTAAACTGCAAGAACAAAACAACAACATCTCCAAAAAGACCAACAAACCCATATTTTTCCAACCACCAAAACCTGCCTTTCCCAAACCAACTAGATTTCCAAACCAATCAGAACCATTAATACCAATCCACAAAATAAATCAAAATTAGATTAAAGAAAGGAGAGAAAATGGGCTATGCTACCATTATGATGCTAAGTGGAACCCAGGCCATAAATGCTTAAACCCAAAACTTTATCTACTAGAGGAAGTTTTGCTAGAACCTGAAATGGACACTGGACAGGTAGTGATCTTGCCTGAGAAGGAGGAGGAGATGGAGGTGCTAAAACTAGACCTTACCAGGAAAATCCTAAGATATCCTTACATACGCTCACAGGTTCCCTCAACCCAAAAACTATGAAGGTGAAGGGAAAAATAGGCACTACTTGGGTCACTATATTAATTGATATAGGGTCAACTCACAACTTCCTAAACCCTACCATAGTAAAAAGAAACGAGCTGCCTTTGAACAAGACTGAAACTGTGAAGGTAAGAGTGGCTAATGGAGTATTATTGCCTAGTGAAGGCAGAAGTGAAGGAGTGGGGGTGCTAATATAGAAAGTGAAGTTTGTGTTAGAAGTGCATGTCCTAACGCTAGCGGGTTGTGACATGGTGATGGGAGTTCAATGGCTCAGGGAGTTAGGGACAATCATGAGGAATTTCAAAGAGCTGTCAATGAAGTTTTCCTATGGGGGAATGCCAGTTGAATTGAAAGGAATTGTTGTCACTCAACTTATAGAGGAAGGATCTTTACATCAAGGCAATAAGCTGGAAAAGAGGGGCATATTACTGCAACTATTACCAAGGGTAGAACACTGCTAAGTAAAAGCTGTTGAGGAACCAGTAGCTACAATACAACACATTTTGGAGGCTTATGAGGATGTCTTCAGTGAACCCAAGGGATTGCCCCCTCAAAGGGCTAAGGATCATGCCATTAACTTGGTCCCCGGAGTAAAACCCATTTCTTTTCGCCCTTATAGGTATCCATATTTTTACAAGGATGAAATAGAAAAGATTGTGAAGGAACTTTTGGCTTTGAGAGTCATTCAGCCCAATCAAAGTCCTTTTTCGTCTTCGGTATTGTTGGTAAGAAAGGCAGATGACACATGGAGACTTTGTATGGATTATCATGGACTAAATAAGGTAACTATTAAGGATAAATTTCCTATACCGGTAGTGGAAGAGTTAATGGATGAATTACATGAGGCCACCATATTTTCAAAATTGGATCTAAGGTCCGAATATCATCAAGTCCGGGTTAAACTAGAAGATGTGCAAAAGACAACCTTCTGCACTCACGAAGGATACTACAAGTTCTTGGTGATGCCCTTTGGGCTAACCAATGCTCCCTCCATTTTTCAAAGTCTCATGACCGATATTTTCAGGCCCTATCTACGAAGGTTTATTTTGGTTTTTTTATTTTTATTTTTTATTTTTTATAATATCTTAGCATACAGCAGGTCTGAAAAGGAGCATGGGGAGCACCTTAAAATGACGTTGGAGGCAATGAGACAGCACCAACTCTATGACAAAAGGAGGAAGTGCAAATTTGGAAGCCAACAGGTGGTCTACCTAGGCCACATAATTTCTGCCTAGGGGGTACAAGCCGACCTAGAGAAGCTGCAAGCCATGCGGGATTGGCCTTTCCCGAAATCCCTTAAAGCTTTGAGGGGATTCTTGGGGTTGATGGGATATTACTGAAGGTTCATTAAAGGGTATGGAGGCATTGCTGCCTCACTTACAGAGATGTTAAAGAAGGACAGGTTTAAGTGGATCGAGGATTCCTGAGAAGCTTTTCTGAAGCTCAAAGAGGCAGTAACCTAACCCCCAGTCTCGGTCCTACCTAATTTTTCTATGCCCTTCATTATTGAATGAGATGCCTCGAAGGATCCCAGTGGATTCCCCTCGTTGAGTGGTGGTAAAATACCACTCATCACCTGTCCACTAAACTGACTCCCTTCGAGGCCTTGTATCGGTACCCCCCACCAAAAATCCTCAGTTATGTGCCTGGCACAACTTGCTTGGAGACAGTGGAGGCATCACTCTAGACAAGGGACCAAATATTAGTGCTACTAAAGAACAGTCTACAATGAGCCCAAGAGAGGATGAAGAGGTACTCAGATCTAAGGAGAAAAGAGCAAGTCTTAGGTTGGTGACTAGGTCTACTTGAGACTCCAGCCATACAGGCAGAGCTCCGTAGAGCAGAAAAGAAAAGTGAAACTATCGCCTAGGTATTTCAGGTCCTATCAGATCTTACAAAGGGTTGGTACAGTCACATACAAACTAGATCTACCCCCTACTACACGGATCCACCACACTTTTCACATTTCACAACTCAAAAAGAAATTGGGCTTGAGAGTTACCGCAGTTCCCTCACTGCCGCTCGTAGATCAAGCTGGAGTACTGCAACCAGAGCCCGAAATGATCCTTAACTGTTGTTTGGTGAAGCTCCAAAATCAGCCGAAGGTGGAGATTTTGGTTAGTTGGCAAGGTCAAGGCGATGAGGAGGCCACTTGGGAGGAATTTTCGAAGTGCTTATCCTCACCTTGCAAGCAAGGAGGGGGAGGGAATTGTAACACCTTGGCCAATAGCCATGCGAGGCAGTGTAGAAATGGGTTTGTGCGAAGAGGAAGGGTGAAGAAGGGATTCTGACTTCTGAGTTTTGAAGTGAAGACTTACTGGAAGAGTACTTGATGTTTGGAGATTGGAGTTAACAAGGGCTAAGCCGGTCGTGGGCCAGAGAAGAGCTCATTTTTCTTTCACTTTAAATTCCTGTTGTTATTTGCTTTAGTTAAAACCTGTATGAACATTGGGCTTCGGCCCGTAGTCACTATTAAGTGTAGTATTAAGTCCAGTTATGTTCATGTTAGTAATAGCCCATGAAGGCTTTCATATTTAGGGACACTTGCTGTTCAAAAAGGGTTTTTACAAAAAGTCTAAGAAAATTCTATTTTTTCCCTCTCAACTATTTCTTTGGAGGCACCCACCCTCGAAGTGAAATCTATACCTTATTACAATATGTTACAGAACTATTACAAAATTTAATGTGCTCAACTAAAATTTCATCAATTGTTGATAGCACAATGTACCTACGTTTCTCTGTTACTAGCAATATATGTGCTGCAAATGGGGTGAAGATTGACTAATGTTTTAGTTGCAAAAGAAAACTTTCAACCAAATTGATTTTCATAATGCTCAACGACATTATATAGCTTCCAATGTTTAGTGAAAGATAACATTACTCATTAGTAGTAGCCTCAATGTTTTAATAAAGGGAACTTGTTAAAGGCATGTTTGGTCCACAGAGAATTATAAAAAAATATTTTACAAACTGACCTAATATGCTGCAGGTAACATCTATATTTCTTTGGTTTTATAATTCTTTTTGTAGAAACTAATATTTCTTTAACTTCAATTTAAATCCCATATCCATCAAACTCTAACCAATAAAAAGCGCACGCACCGCATACGTTCCCCCAGCAACCTCTAGCTTTTACAAAATTGGTCTTACAAACGAAACCAAAGCAGATATAAACGAAACCTAAGCAAATATAAAAACTCCAGCTTTTGCAAAACTAATTCAAGGATGTGAGTTTGGCAGTTTCAAGTAGAATCCGATTCTATAGTAGTGCCCTCTAAACAAGATATATTTTGGAGGAAAGTTATTATTTCCTTTGTATTTGATATCTGTATATATAGATACAAGATTGTAATGGAAACTACAAGATTATAGGAATTGTATAGCTGTACAACAGTTACAAGAAATCAAGCATTGAATCATTGCAGCTAGAGATCACGCAATCAAGGTGTCAATCTTTCCAAATATGATTTTTGTGCATTATCACTTATACACCCCCACAAGACGGACGTTTCATCAAGGACTCCAATCTTGGACCTGAGTGAAGCAAATCTAGCTTTTGGAATCGCTTTTGTTAGAAGGTCAGCAAGTTGATCATGTGTTGAAACATGATTCACATCAAGCAGTCCTTTGTAGACATAGTCTCGGACAAAATGAAGGTCAATTGCAATGTGCTTCATCCTGGAATGCATTACTAGGTTTAGGCTGAGTTGAGTTGCCCCGATATTGTCACATAATATGAGTGGAGTTCTGATGTTGTAGCTTCAAGTGCACGATACTCAGTTTCCGTTGATGAACAATGGCTCGTTGCTTGCGAGTGCTCCATGAGATTAAGTTATCACCAAGGAAAATGAGATAAGCTGTAGTGCTTGATCTGTCATCAGAATTTCCTACCCAATCAGCGTCGGAGTAAGCTTTGAGTGTTGATGCACTCGTGTGATTGAGTTGAAGGCCATGATGAATGGTGTGTTTGAGGTAGCGGAGAATACGTTTGGCTGCAGTCCAGTGAGTAGCTGTGGGTTGGTGCATGAACTGAGCTAATTTGTTGACTGAAAAAGCGATGTCCGGTCGAGTGAATGATAGATATTAGAGTGCACCAATGACCTTTCTGTATTCAGTAGCATCAGTAGGATCGGTGCCATCTTGAAGTTTGAGAGTAATACTTGTGCTTTGAGGTGTTTGGACATCCTTGGCACCATCCATCTTAACCCGATCAAGGAGGCTACGTATGTACTGATGCTGGCTGAGAAATATTCTAGTAGATGTTGGAATTATTTCAATACCGAGAAAAAAATGAACCTGGCCCAAGTCCTTAAGAGAAAAACGTTTGCTGAGGTTTGTAATGATCTCATGAACAAGAGAGGTGTTGCTGCCAGTGATGAGAAGATCATCAACATAGACCAAGAAGTACATAGTATTGCCACCTGCATGATAAATAAATAGCAAGGAGTCCAATTTGGACTGGGTGAAATTCAAATCAAGTAGAGCACCTTTGAGCTCATTATACCATGCACGTGGGGCTTGTTTTAAGCCATAGATGGATCTCTTCAACTTGCAAACATGATTAGGAAAATTTGTGTCAACAAATCCACGGGGTTGCGCCATAAATACATTTTCCTCAAGTGTTCCATGTAGGAAAGCGTTGTTAACGTCAAGTTGGCGAATGGGCCAGCGATGCATAAGAGCAATGGGGAGAATTGTTCAAATGGTAGTGGGCTTCACAATGGGACTAAAAGTTTCTTTATAATCGATGCCCGGTCTTTGATAAAAGCCTTTTGCAACAAGGCGAGCTTTGTATCTATCGATACTTTCATCAGGCTTCCTTTTGATCCGGAAGACCCACTTACACCCAATTAAATTTTGAGAGTTTTGTGGGGGAACTAATTCACATGTTCCATGTTTAACCAATGCTGTGAACTCTTGTGACATGGCTTGGCGCCATTGAGGGAGCTTGAGTGCTTGAGTGACACAAGTTGGTTCAAGTGTTTCGGGAATAGGGTGTTTGGTGACAAGGTACATATGTTTAGGCTTGTGAACATTGTTCATGGATCTAGTGGTCATCCTATGAGGAGGTGAAGGTTCGGGTGTAGCAATTGGAATGGATTGATTGGGGGATGCTTCAGAGCTTGATTGTAAATGTGGTGAAGAAGAAAGAGAGATCATACCTGATGATGGCTGCGGTAAAATTGGTAGTGCAGGGGAGTGATGTTCTTCAGGTAATGTGAGAGATGGAGGCAGTTGCTTAACTGGCGGAACATGTGGAATAGGGCCAAAGAAATCCCCTGCAGGCGATGTTTGTTTGGTGCTGTCAGAGTTGAGTTGAAGCTGTTTATCTCCTGAGTTTGAGAGAGAGGGAAATGTATGTTCATCAAACATAACATGACGAGAAAGATAGAGACGATGGGTCTTGATATCGAGACACTTGTAAGCACTTTGAGTTAGAGAGTAGCCGAGAAAGACACAGCAATTGGATTTTGGATCAAGTTTGCTTTTGTTATATGGTTTGAGCCATGGATAACATAGACAGCCAAATGTGTGGAGCTTGAGATAATTTGGTGGGTGATGGGTGAGAGATTCAAATGGAGTTTTGCCATGTAAGAGAGGAGTGGGCATTCGGTTTATAAGATAGCATGCAGTTTCAAAAGCGAAGGACCAGTAGGATAATGGAAGTTTAGAGTGATGGAGAAGGGTAAGACCAGTTTCAACTAGATGACGGTGGCGATGTTCGGAGACACCATTGTGTTGAGGTGTGTGAGGAGGGGTTGTAAGACTGGTGATACCATGTTTGGCGAGGAAGGGATGGAGTTTAAGATACTCGCCACCATTTTCAGTGTAGAGATGCTTGATAGTGGTGCTGAATTGATTTTTTATATAATTTTGAAGGTTAATGAAAACACTCTCAACATCAGATTTTTGTTTGATTGGATTGAACCAAGTGAATTTTGTGAAATGATCAATGAATATAACGTAAAAGTGATAACCATTGATTGAAGTAATTGAAGATGGACCCCATACATCCGAATAAAGTAATTCAAATGGCTTAGACCTAGTCATGGACATGATGGAAAAAGGTTGCTTGTGGCTTTTATTATATTGACAGGAAACACAAAGACTTTTTTTGGAAATAGAGGATTTTTGTAAAGGTAAATCAAATGAACGAACTACTTGAGTGACAATTTTTGTGGAGGGATGACCCAATCGTGAATGCCAGCCATCAAGAGACGTGCGGACACCAACAAATGCCGTAGGTTGTTTGCGCAGAACAGAAGTTGACTGAGGCATATAGTAGATTTCATCCTCACATTTACCTTGAAGTAGATGCACCCCCGTGCTCAGATCCTTCACAGAGAAAGAAGAGGGATTAAATTCAACAGAACAATTGTTAGAAGAGGTGAATTTATGAACAGAGATAAGATTATGATGGATGGAAGGAACACAAAGAAGGTCTGTAAGAGCAAAAGTTTTAGAAGGTGTGGTGAGATTGGTTGAACCAACGTGTGTGACATTCAAACCTGTGTTGTCCCCAATGACCACCTCGTCAGGTCCTTCATACTCAGAGTGCATAGACATGTTTTGGAGTTCAGATGTGATATTATGAGATGCGCCCGAGTCAAGCATCCAACGGTTGGGTTCAGATTGAGGCATGATTGTGCAATTTGCTTCTGCCAATACGCGACGAAGCTTGCGGCATTCTGTTACAGTGTGGCCATTGAAGCCACAAAGATGACAAGTCTTTCCTGAGTGGTGGCCTCGTTGAGCAGAATCAGCAGAGGAGTTGTCATTAGGCTTTGACTGAGAGGGGCCACCATAATTTCCAGATTGAGAGTATGTTTGTTTCTTGTCATTCTTTTGAAAGGGGCGATTATTGTACCTGCGTTGAGAGACATTAGTTGTAATAACAGTAGAATTGGAAGCATGTTCCATACGTTTCAAGTAGCGCTCATGGCCAAGTAGCGGATCATGGAGTTCTTCAAATGTAAGAGAGGTTGCATGTGTTCAAATTGGTGCAACAATCTCACGGTATTCCAATCCAAGACCATTAAGAATATATAGTGTAATGTCGTCATTTGTAACAGGTGTATCAATGAGTGCTAACTCATCTGCGATGCTCTTCACAGAGTGAAGGTATTCTGTGATGGACCGAGATCCACGTTGAAGGAGAGTGAGGTCCTCCTTGAGTTGCATAACTCGAGTGCGAGAACGACTAGCATAGAGTCGTGTGAGTGTCTTCCATGCTTCCATGGACGTCTCAGCAATAGCAATATGAGAGATAACACCCTCAGAAACACCAGCAAGAATGGCATTGAGCAGAAGCTTGTCCTTTCGTACCAATGTGAGTATGCAACCTTGACAGCGGCCTATTCAGCAGTAGAGACACCACTGAGAGAAGGGCATGGTAGGGTACCATTAAGATACCCCATAAGGTCATAACCAATGAGTAGAGATTTGAATTGACACCGCCAAGCAGGAAAATTGGTAGGTGTTAGCTTGTGAGGAAGCTAGGTAGCAGCGTTGACAGCAACAAAAGGCGTAGAGCATTGAGGATTAGAGGAAACAGAGGAGTTATTTTCAGCCATAGTATTGAGGAGGATCGGCTCGTTGGAGCTTTGAAAAGCTCTGATACCATAAACAAGATATATTTTGGAGGAAAGTTATTATTTCCTTTGTATTTGATATCTGTATATATAGATACAAGATTGTAACGGAAACTACAAGATTATAGGAATTGTATAGCTGTACAACAGTTATAAGAAATCAAGCATTGAATCATTGCAGTTGGAGATCACGCAATCAAGGTGTCAATCTTTCCAAATATGATTTTTGTGCATTATCACTTATACCCTCCTCAGTGCTTTCCAATGTATCATGCCCTTCCGACGACTCTACTTGTTCAGACTTTTACAAACTCCAAAATGAAATAAAAAAAAATTATATTCAAACTACTTTTCAACTTTATCTATCCACTTTCACAAACTCCAATACAATACTTATTTAAAAAAAATATTTTTATTCTAAATTCTCTCTCCTTTTCTAAAACCTAATCTCAAACAAATTCCCAAAATTCTCAAATATTTCCAAACATTTTTGTTAATCGAACATACATGGCCTAATCTTTTATAAATCTTTCTCACTAAATATAGTATTATATGATTCTTTTTCATGGTTTGAATTTGTTTCCTTTCAGGAAGAAAGGATCAGAAATCTACAGCAAAGGCTTGAAGTCCCCTTTGATGGTTCTCGTGGGGAGAACCAAGTAGTTTCTTCCTGTTTTACGCATATTCTTTTTTGTTCGAATTTTATTTTCTTTTGAGATATTTTTCTTTTGATAATTAATAAGAGAAATTTTATTTTAAGTAAATAGGCATAGCCCAAGTACACGTGATGTATACAAATGAGAAATACCTACTTACAAGCTAAAATAGAAAATAACTAAAACAAAACATTACAATCATTCCCATCCCTAAAAAGATTCTTCACCCAAAAGTTTGAAGTACCAAGGAAGAACGCCCGAAGTTCCCCAAAAGAACGTTAACAATTTTCTTTTGAGATCTTAATGTTGAAATCTTCAAGCTATGCTGTAGAAGTCAGAGTTATTTATTGATTCGAATAAGTGAGAGAAGGTAGATATAATACTGCAGCATTATACAAAAATTTGCATGCAGCCATTAGAACATCTTCCTTATTTTTTACTTCTCCCATCAATAAAACTCTTCTTTACCCAAATGAGTCCCATGGGTCCTGATGGTAATGAATTGTGTCAGGATCATGTTGCAGGTATTACCGACTTTTTATAATCTTCTACTCTGCTGCAAGCAAGATACATGAGCTGCACATTATTATTTGACAAGTAAGATAGAATTTTCCTAATGATGAAAGTGGGTGTAATTTTGTTACACCAAGAGATCCACCTAACTAGCAAAAGTAAAAGTGCTGGAAATTCATGAAAGGTAGAAACAGAAGAATCTACACTATTGTAGACCACTATCCAATAGTACAGAGTATTAAGAAGGAGGATGGAACTGGTGTCATTTTTCACAAAATAAACACATTGATGGCTCTTAAACTGTCCTTTCCAACAGGCTAGGAGATCCACTACCCAGTGCATAATCCACTTAATCTCAAATAGGCCAAAAATTGTGTTCCATAAAGCACTAGCAACATCACACAGCAGCAGGTTATCTATTGTTTCCCATTCTTCTTGTACATTCAAGACCAAATAATCACTACAATGGCCCACTTCCTGCGTTAACCTATATGAATCCTAATGTCGCTGTCCAAACAAGGAAATTCACCCTAAGTGGAGCCTTGTTCCTCCAAATATACTTTCAAGGGATAGATTTGTAATTATCTTGAGTACATAGGATATTGTAGAAAGACTTCATAGTGTACACTCCTTTCCTAGATGGGCTCCAAACCATTTTATCATCACAAGTGCTTCGCATTTGACTCAAGTACAATTGATTAAAAAACGATGAGGAGATCCGCCTCCTAATCTTTAGTCTCTCTGCCAAAATTTACACTCCAATTGGGAGAATTATACGATAAAACGTGCGTTTTGGATTTACTTTGTGAAGGTATCCTTCGAGGATTGATGTCCACACCACACTTCAGGTCAGAACAGGATCGTGGACCCATCACCCACCAGAAATCTAGTAAGGTGAAAAAACTCCCCCCAACACCTAATATCTTTCCGAAGACTGACCCTGAAAAACCTATTTATTTCAAGAGAACGCCAACTGTTGTGTGGGCTACCACCCTTTGTACCCATGAGCACCCTTCAAAGCATATCACCACATCCATTTCTCCAAAAGAGCCTGGTTAAAAAAAAAAAAAAAAAAGTTTCTCATTCCTAACCACCTATTGCCATCTGTGAACACACATTCCCCATTTCACATGTAATACCCCCTCCCTCTAGGGTTAGGCATGCTACTATTAAAAGGTTTTCAAATGAGCCATTTATAAAAAGCTCCATAAAAACAAAAGAGAGCCATAGCTAGAACTTAATTTTTTTCAAGTCTTGTACTAATTCACAAAATACTTAATAATATTCATGAAAACATAAATTAAAATTCTTGTAAATAGTCTAGGATTCCATCTCTTCTGCTTGAGCCATGTCTTGTCTTGCAACTTCATTTTTGCCATGACGGGTAACATGCGAACACAAATTAATCGAATATTCAGTAAGCAAATACATCATATAGTAAACAATGTAACAAGATAGATTTTCAATTATAAAAGAGCATTTAGTTGAAACCTCATGTATACACATAGTTCCCTTAAATCTGTCGATGGCTAGCACACTATTATCCTTGTGTGTGTAAGGGCTAAAAATCCTTGTCAAGGATGGGTATCATGATAAGATGCATCCCTAGTGAGTCATTCTCAGCATTGCAATCTGCCTGTTACCCCAGGTACCTTGAAACCTCAGTCATGGCCAATTTTGAAATATGTACGATCATTCTCTTTCTTTTCCTTATCTTATCATTTCCTTTGTCCCTTCCTTTCTTATCTTTCATTCATTTAGCAGATGATAATTTTATACATATGTCATGGCAAATGATAGTTTTATACATATATCATGGCAAGTAGAAACACACTTACATTCTCATTTTGCATTCATCATGCCATGGTAAAAGGGCGCATATAACATGGGCTACCAATGAACAAGCTTATACATCATATAATCCTCCTTGAAGCATGTACATAGTGTATAACCCTTCAAAAAGAATTTTTTTTTTTTTTTACATAAATAACAAGAGGGGTATGACCATAATTACTTACCTCTGAGCCTTATGCAAACAATCCATAATTGCGTCAATAAGCATCTATATAATCACATGTCCCAACTAGGTGTTTTCTCTTGCATACATCCAATGTACTTGGCCATGCCTATTGACATTAATAAATTTTACTTATAAAAAAAAATATAATCACATGTTCATCATCATCTCAATTTCCATCTAAACTTTTGTCTTTTAAACTAATGGGCAGATTGAGTGTCACATGTTTGAGGGTATCTCTAGTGCTGTTTTTCCTTGACAAAAGGTGTCTAGAATTCCTTGAAACTCAATCTTTCATTGTGGACGTACTTGCTGGAAATTTCCAGCAAGTACAAGGGTTCTTTTCTTGGAAACCCCTTGGTTTCAATGATCAAACTTGAGTTTCATCCTTTGTTGTAAATCAGTTCTTTGGACAATGTAATAGTGAGGTCCAAGCCACATCTGGACCTATATTCCAAGAGCTAGTCAATGGTATAATTGGAACTGTAGCACCCCTTGCTGTAGGCTTGGGATGTCACACTTTTGTAACTGAAGCCAGGTAAGAGACTAGCATAATTCATAAAACATCTCATTATTTCATAAAAGTGTTCTTAAATAAACTAAGTCTTAAAAATAAAATATAATCTGAGTTTCAATGCTGAAGAATAATAAAATAAAAGGCTAACTTAAATCTGAATCAAACTAATTAAATTGGTCACATAGACTATATTAATACCATGGTCCTCTATCTAAGCCTGGCTTGCCAATTCGTCCTACCATAATTTAAAGAACTAGTTTACAATACTAAGAAGTGCTTGGTCATGCTACTTACCTCATAGCATTAATCCAATAATTTAATTGTGTAGCTCGTCACCTATATAGAATGCGGCATCATCACCTAGTCTCTAATAAAGCGTGCACTAATATTCTACATACTTTTTTTTATAAGTAAAAATATTATATATATTTATATATATCAAAGGGAGTAACCAAGTACACTGATGTATATATACTAGAGAACACCTTGCCCATAATAGAAAATCCCTAATAACCCAAAAAGCCCGTGAAAAACAACCCAAATACACCAAGCCCGACCCCAACCCCTTGTTTCCCATAAAACTAAAACTCTGTCCAAAAACCCCACCCCAACCCCTTGTTTCCCGTCTTCACAATGCCCTCCATTTAGACTTCCCTCTAGTTGAGTGACCACTCTTAGCATTGTAGTTGATTGCTGGAAAAAGACATTGTAACTCCCTGTTTTTCTTGAAACTTGATTTGGTTTCAAGCGCGTGGCTTGCCTCGATCGTAGTACTTAGTTCTTTAAATTGGTCTTCACATCCTCCATGCGAAATTTCCACGAACTGCTAAATCTATTTAACTTTAGGCAGATTCCAATCTGCTATTGGAGGAAGAGAGACCAAGGGAGTTACAATATCTCCAGACACAGTATCCAGCTGCACTCCCGATTCTAGGCAAGGCACCAACGCAAAATCCATGTTCAAATCTCGTACCTCCTTAGCAACTCCATTGGTTATCTCCAATAGTATGACATCAAGTCCCTTCACCTCTGGTGACCCTTTATGTGCAACTTCAGAGGGTCCCTTCAACTCTAACGAAGGAGCCATAGTTTCTTCAGGTACAGAAGTCACCTGAGGTGAATGACATTCTATTACAGATGTCTCTATGCCGATTTTTGATGTAAAACCCACTTCAAATAACCCAGACTTCCTTTTGACCTGCCATATTCTTCTGGATCTAGTTATAGGAATACGGCCAAATCCGATTTTTCGTTTTCTTTTATCTGAGTGTAAAGGATTTGAGCATATCTTAGTCTTGTTCCTTACAACCCTGTTGCCTCCAGTTGAAAGTAGGTATATTTTCGTGGACAAAAAAGCTATCACTGCCTTCAATTCGACAAGTTGGGTTTCCATCTCCTTTAAAAAATTATGCATCGTGACAAGCTAGTTTTGAGGCTTGATATGCAAATCATTCCCCTCACTATGAACCCCCGAATCATGACCAGTCTTCAAAGCTGCCACATATGATCTCCTCACCACCGTAGATGTACTTGGGTCTTTATGAACCTCCAAGTTGATGTTCTCATTCTTCTTTTGGTTTTCCTTCTTTGACCCATCAGGAAAAAGCATATCCACAGCAAATTTCTCACAACCTAGACCTTCATACACTTCAGGAATGACTACGACACTCTGCCAGCCTCCTCTATCGTATTGGTGACAATTAGAAACCTACCATGCTTGTTGGAGCATCTTTGAGCCATGAATGTTTTGTTGCCTTCGCGCAAGTGTTTTGTAAAATCTAAATTTTTCCCCGCTTGTAATACTACTTCCATCATAGCCATAAGCCATTCTAGATCACTACGACCCATCACTAAAAATCTCTACACTCTTGATCTTCTCCTTTCCACAATTTTTAATGATGATCTCTATAATTCTGGCAAAAGCTCAAAAGCCTTCGATTCCACCCAAAAGCGCACCAGCTGACCCATACTGATCAACCCTTCGACTTTAGATGCAAGGGCATCCATGCTGAAATGCATCATTCTGTCGAGTAAAAGCAGTACGCGAATGTGGCTAGAGTTAACAGGTTGGGAAAACAGACCCCAAAGGAGCAGCAGGTTGGTAAAAACAGAACCCCTTCACTGAGAAACAGAAACTTTCAGTCACCGGAGGATGACCGACGTCGGAGACCCCACAATGGGGTTGCCGTAGTCTGTCGAACACGTCTATAACAATGGCTAATGCAAAGGCTCAGGTCGTGCGAAGTACCGGAGGCAGTAACGGGAAAACAGCAGAATACTCCCAGTCGCCGGCAAAGAATCTACGTCGAATGCCTCACATTGGACTCGCCGGAGTTTGTCGTCCAAGTCTGTGGCGGTGTTGAAAGTGCACGGCGATAGTACGACACCTTCGACAGCGATGAAGTGGAAGAACCAGTTTGCCGGCAAGGACCGACTCTTAATGGCCCTTAGCGAGGACGCTGGCCCGCCGGCCTCGTTTGTGACAAAGGTGAGATATCACACTCCGATTGATGATGGGTGAGGGGTGGCGGCGGGTTGGTTGAGTTAGGGTTTCACACTCCGCTTCACTATTCTCCCACGGGAATCGCAAGGTGTATGGTGAGAAATTCAAAAATTGACCTCACCTTCCATACTTAACATATTCTAATATTCTACATACTTAACATATACTAAGTTTTAAAAAAAAATTATTTTGTGATTGGAAATAATTATTTAATTTTGATAACAATTGAGTTCATAGCTATAATACTTGATATATTAAGGGCTTGTTTCCTTAGAATAAAATTTCTTATTACCTATCAAAAAACTATATATATTAAGGGCTTGTTTGGAAAAGTTTCTATTCCAAAACTCTCATCCCATCCCATCTCATCTCATTCCATCTCTTTTCCAAACATCAATTAAATACAAATACTTTCAAACTAATTATTACAATTTTCCTAAACTTTCAAAAAATAAAAATAAACTTTTTCAAATCTCCGAACAAAAATAATATTTTAACAATATTTTAACTTTATAATATATTTTATTCAGCTCTTTTTCTCTTATTTTTCAAAATCCCATAAAACATTAAACTCAAACTATCTCACTATTATTCACAAACTATTTTACTACTATTCACAAAATTCTCATCTTATCCCATTCCCGAAGCTTGTCCTAACATTTCTGTAAGTACCCGAATCGTATGTACATTTTAAATTTATAAACCATAGATAGAATTTCATACTCAAAACATTCAATAAAAATTAGACTCAATAGATTATTGAAATTACACAGGATAGTTCACGGAACAACACTATAATACTATGTTATCAGTTACTGGTAGGGGTATAAACGTAATTTCATAAGGAATTTCTTTTGGCTTCACGTGTGGTTTCAAGCCCCGTGTACGTATAGGAGGTTAGCATCTAAGTTTATTTTAAGTAAGGAACATAATCTTACATGCAGCCAAATAGAGGAGGAGGTTGTGGCGGTGGCGGTGGCGCTTCGTGCTTTCTGGAGAGGAGGGGCTACGGTGGTTCGTCTGCTGCTGGTGACTGTCCAAGGTGGCAGAAAAGTGAGAATGAATTAGAGTCAGAGTTTTTTGTACTAATAGAGAGAAAATGATGGAATACAGAGAGAAAGGAATGGACGTCAATGGCTTACTAAGGTGGTGTGAGGATGACCAAAAAGGGTTGGCCCGCGGTTTCTGTGATCGTACGATGGTTTTTGGCACGATGGGGTTACGGTTGTCTTTTGGATGGAACAGCTAGGCTTCTTGGGTTCGAACACACGGGCTTCCTCATAGTTTCTGTGGTTTTTGGCAGTGGGTAGTTGGTGAAGTGTTCGGCTCTTTCTGTGGTGCTTGCAATGGTTTTTCATGTGATGATGGTGCCTGGCAGCGGCTCCTTCGTGATTTCTAACTTTTGGCTTGGTATCTTGGTCATGAGATTTATGTTTTTTTGAGGAATATGAGAGAGAGAGAGAGAGAGAGAGAGAGAGAGAGAGAGAGAGAGAGAGAGAGAGAGAGAGAGAGAGAAGGCAACAACGTCGTGGCTTACCTGGTGGTTGTTGTGGTGGTTTCCGAAGTGTTGTGGCGGCCCAAAACGAGATACAAGGTGAACTGGGTCTTACGGTGGTGCCAAGACTTATACGACAATGGGCAATTTGTTTGATCCTCTATTTTGAAATGGTTGGCAGCGTTGTCTTTTTCACAAACTGAGACTTGTGGGTGTGAGCGACAAGCAGTCGGTAGGGAAAATATAACGTGGGTTAGAGCCGGTTTGATAAGATAATAACTGTGGAACTACTATTGGTAAGTAGGAAGAAAAGTGGAAGAAGTCTTTATAACTACAATGAAGTTACAAGGAGAAAACTAAGGGGAAATAGGCGTGGTGTGAACTGAGGAATCTGAGACATTTTTTATTTCATTTTAAAGTGCGTAAAGGTTGTGTGAGTGAAAGATGTATTTGGACTAAGATAAGGTGATGAAGGAAGTTTATTTCGGTAGGAGTGTTTAGGTTGTGTGATCTTTGAAGATAAGAGATGAGTATCTATTATTTAGGGATAAGGGCCCCCCCTGTTGTAGACCTTGCAAACTGCCGAAGAAACCCATGTGAGTACCATTAACCAAGATTGAGCATCGCACTTGTCCAGAAAAATAGGGGCTGATCATCCCACTTGTCCAGAAAATTATTGCGATTGAGAACCATTAATTTTGATGGTTTCTGCATGATTATGCCTCAACTAATGGACTGTTATCTATTTCATGCGTTTTTTTGGAGCGAAGATAAATTGGATTACCTAAGTTATATTATATTATATTCTTAACAATTCTAAACGCAATGTTTGACTTTGTATTATTTTTTAAGAGACATCTTTGCACACTTTCATAGTTTTTAATCTACTATAATTTTTTATACATATTGAAAATGGCGTTTGAATACTATTAAAAGTTGTACACTTCATAGAGAAAAGAAGTTTCTTTCAATATAGTTGTGATTTTTATATATCTAAATTAGAAACTGAATATTTGGGTTTCAGGATGCACTGAAATTGTTGTGGAGGCTGGCTTTTCTTAATAGGGAGCTCCCATCTCTTAAATCAGCGCGTTGGAAGGAAATGGGTTGGCAAGGTCCTGACCCTTCAACAGATTTTAGGTACATAGCAGAGATATAAGAGGGCTGAATTTTAGAACCGAGCTTGTTCTGATTTCTCTTTTCCATTCATTCAAAGATGACATACAAATAATAGATCACTTTACAGTGTTATCTCAATGTCTTTATCTTATGTGCTTGTCTTTTGTTTATTGAAAGCCAAATAAGGGAGGATCTCCGTTCGAGTCATTTCGGCCGTCGACCGTCTACACGCGCCCCACCGGCATGACGCCTAGCTGCCGATCTTCAAGTCTACCAAATCTGGTGTCAATCGGAGTGGCGTGTAGCCCGCACGCGCGGGACGAAGCTTCAGATCTAGTCGGCGCGTGGCTATCACGCACCACCGAGGAGACTTTTACCGACATCACGCTCGGCTTCGGTGGACCTCTGAATCCGAGACTTCAATGTTTGATCGACGGTTTTCCTCCCAGTGTGAACAGTATCCGTACGCAACACTGATAACTCTTATCTACTGTTCATCCGTGTTTCGTTTTTGGCTTTATCGTTTTTATGTTATTTTCTTTCCAGTTGTTGGTTTTTTGGTTAGTTTTCTTTAGTTTGTTGTTGCTTTGTTGATCCGAGTGAGGTGAGGAGCTTTTGGATTGAACGTAATCCGGGGCAAGAGCTGTTCGAGAGTGGTGAGCAATGTTTACGTCTGGTGATAGCTCGGCCGGGTTGTTGTGGTCCGTGTTTTAGCTAGGTACTCATTCAGTCTGGGCTCGAGATGCCGATGCTTGCAGTGGGCGCGTCGTTCGGGGTCTCACCAGTGCTTGTGGTCTTTTTGTAGTAAATGTGTTTAGTTGTAATTTTGTCAGCTTTATTTCAGTTTTTTAGTTTAGTAGAAATAGGCTATTGGATTTAATGTCCATAGCTGCGTCCTATTCTCATCCTTCTTGGGATGATTGAGGGCCTGCAAGTTCTGGTTTACAGAATGCTTTCTCTGTTCTGAGAAAGTTTTAGAAGTTAAGACCATGTCCGCCACAAAGGAATTTGTGTGTGGGGAAGCCCCAAAGCTGCTGCGTAGATTGGCTTAAAGTGTTTGGATTTTCCATGTACTGATCAATCAACAGTTGTAATTTCGGATCATTAATGAAATGAGACTATTTCCATAAAAAAAAAAAAAAATACATACAAAGTTAACCTAAAAAATAAGCCAGTTACAAACGTTGATAGTATCCCAGTACGCTTTCGTGACTGACATAGTCTAGTCCAGACGGCAAATCTCTAAAGACCTAAGCTTAAGAGATAGCTCACTTCTGTCTAAGACAGAGGTCACAATAACCCAAAACTCCATACTCGACTAATCGGATATGGAGAACCAGCCCCAAACATCACCACCTAAGCTGAGGGAGGAGAAAGTCCTTCAGACTAACGTCCGAAGGCATTACATTTTTGGAATGTTGTTGTCTTGAAAAGTAAATACAGCACATAAGATAAAGACATTGAGATAACACTGTAAAAAGGGAAAAACAGTGCACAAAAATGCTATGGGAGGGAGAAACGACTGTCAAGCTAGGGAGATCCAGAGGCGCCGAAACGGGATCTCTGAAATATCCGACCCGCGCGTGAGGGCAACACGCCACTTCGGTTGATACCGCCTTCGGGGGTTTTGCTAATCGGCGGCTGGACAACCTCCAGGTGGGGTGTGTGCCGCCTGTTTGGAGCCGGCGAGTCCCGAACACCGAATCTCTCTTTATTTGGCCTGAAAAAGGAAAAGAAAAAAAAACACAAAAACAAACAATGGACAAGAGAAAACAAGTAGACGGAGGAAGGGAGTGAGGGGGAAGGAGCCTAAGCTCCCGCTCCCTCTAGGTGGTTCTGAAAACTGGGGAAGCTTTGAGAGAAGGGAGAGGTTTTAGAGAGAGAAGGGGTTCACATGGAAAACATAGCATAGCATAATATAACATAGCATGGCATAGCATAACATGAGAGAAGGGGTTTTAGAGAGAGGTTTTATGGGCAGGGGTCTAATATAACATAGCATTTATTTCATCCTTTTGGATGATTTGCTCCATCTTTGTCTAATATCTTAATGTGGTATTTTGTCACATGGAAAATATGACAAATGGATGAATCAAAAGTTGACACCAGTCATACTTCATCCAAATTGTTATAATAAGCTTTAAAATCCCGAAATTATCTTACTCATCAAAAAGAAAAAAAAAATCCAAAATTATTGAACATTTGAAAAAATTAAAACACCAATTGATGCTAAAAATTCAAATAAAATGAAAAAAATACACTTTTGAAATGCAGTGGGGTGAGCAATGACCCCATTTAGCCCGTTAAAGTCAATGACCCTTGCCCATAAGAACAAGGTTTTAAGAAAGGAAACCTTGAACTCATCCATTGTCCTCTCATGATCCTCGAAACTTCTATCATCTCCTGGCGTCCAAATGCACCAACACATACATATAGGGGCCATCTTATAGATTGCTACCACTTGAGGATTGCCATGGAGGCCTCTCCAGTTTGCAAGAAAATCCACCAGCCTTCGAGGCATGACCCATGATATTCTCATTCCCACAAAAAACCATCCCACATGGTCTGGGCCACCTCACAATGTACAAGTAGGAGATCTACGGATTCCCCATTCTTTTTATGCATGCAACATCAATCCAACACCATTACCTGATGTTTCCTCAAATTGTCTATAGTAAGAATCTTGCCTAAAGAGGTTGTCTATACAAAAAAAGCTCTTTTAGCGGAGCTTTTGTCTTCCATATATTCCTCAATAGATAATATTCTTGCCTTGACTAGTTAGGACTTGGTAGACCGATCTGATTGTGAATCTACCTTTCTTGGAGGGGCTCCAACTGTTCTTGTCTGTGGTTCCCTTGGTCACTTTTGCAGAATACAAAAGAGCAAAGAACTCTGTGATAATCTCCAACTCTCAATCTTGTGCAACTTTGATGAAATCTATGTTCCACTGAGGGGAAGTGGTTAGAAAAAGCCAAGAGATCAGCTACTAAAAGATCCTTTGCCCCCCGTACAAGCTCAATTATGGCTGGGAGTATGTCTTTGAGGCTTTGATCACTGCACCATTTGTCATGCTAAAATTTGACACGAGAACCAAATCCCACTTCAATACGTGCATTTCTCAGGAAAGTCTGCCATTCTCTTCTAATGTATTTCCACAAACCCCCTCCCCACCTCCCTATGTGGTCTACGAACATTATTCGAACACCGTCCTCCCCAAGCTTCCCCAAACTTTGAATCTATAATTGTCTTCCATAGGGCCCCCTTCTTGTTGGTACTGCCACATCCATTTCCCCAAAAGGGCTTGGTTGAACTTCATCAAGTTGTGGATCCCCAATCCACCCCTAGATATTGGTGTGCAAATAGTTTGCCAATTCGCCAGATGGAATTTGAACTTGTCCCCCATCCCACTCCATAAGGAATTTTTTGAAGCTTCTCAATACGGTTGGCAACCTTTGTAGGGAGTGGAAACAAGGACATGAAATATGTAGCTAGGTTAGAGAGGGTACTCTTGATTAGATCCTATACCTTTTAGATAGGTATAACCTCTTCCGAGTAGACAATCTATGCTCCACCTTTTGAATGACAACATTCCAAATCCCCTTTGACTTGAAGGAAGCATCCAATGGTAAGCCATATTTCATGGGTAGAGAAGATCCCTTGCATCCCAAGATACTAGCTAGATACACAGCATTAGGGATATCCCCCACCAGCATCAATTCAGACCATACCTAGAGAATCAAGTTTTACATGTACACAATAGTTTCTACTTCGGCTGGTTTCATCTGTAGGTGCTGATGAATCACCCATTATGAGTTATAATTAACTTTGATTAGAGAGCAACTTAGATCCAGTCTACTATGGGAGTCAGGCTGCCATCAAAGCTCTTCAGATTGAAATTCAAGCCAATTTGAGCATGATCATTATATCGTAGAACTAGAAAGTCAATGCACATGACCATGAGATGAATAAAAAAAAATAGGTCCACTTTGCAACGGTCAGACTGATGTTAAGGCAACAACAACATCCAATACAATTCCTCCATGTAAGCAAGCCCTCACAAAAGCCATACAGGATCAATACACTAGATCAAGTCAGGATTTTAGAAGAAAACACACAACCACAACATCTTACAAGTCTTCGAACTACACAAACTTCAGACCGCCGCCTCAAGTTTCATCGCCCACCACCGTGTTTTCAGTCACCAACGTGTTCTGTCACTGTAACACCCCGATTTTTACGTGCTTTTTATTGAAGGGCTTTTTTAATTTAATATTTGATTTTTAGCCTTTTAATTTAATTTAACGTGTTTACGCGAGACTATTTTAATATTTTTAAATCGAGAATTATTTTAATGTGCTTTCATAATTTTAATTAGAGTTCTACAATTAAATTGCCTTTTATTTTAAAGAATGATTATTATTGGAGTTTAATATTTTATTTTAATTAGTTTTGAGTTTATATTGATTTATTAAATTTACCGTTTTAAAAATAGTTATTTTGAGGATCAGTTGTGATACAAAAGTTATGAGGATTGGACCTCATTTCTTTTCCCCATCTTTTATTTTCCTCTTTTCTTTTTCTCTTTCTTTTCTTTTCTTTTTCTTCTTTTCCTTCGGCTATTTTCCGCTCGGCCTCTCTCTCTCCCGCTCGATTTTTTCTCTCTTCTCTCCCCCAAGCTATTCGGCTTCTCCCCCAGTCCGCCGTCGCCAGCCGTCCGTGGCCCTCACCGCCGGCATCGGTCTACTCCTCAGTTGCCGGTGAGTCTGTCCCTCCATTTTCAGGCCAGCTAGCACCGCCGTTAGCAGCCGCGGGCTTCTCTTCGTCCCACCCCCGCCGTCTGGCCACCATTGGCCACCATTTCTTCATCACTTTTTCACCAGCCTCTTGCCATCATACCCATCCAATTTCAATTCCGATCCGTCGCCGGAGCCACCTCCACGAGCTCATCTCCGTTTTGAGCTTTTTGGCCTTCCACTGCCATTTAGGCCGCCACCCACGGCCAACCGTTGCTTCCACTAGCTTCACCACCTTCCATAGGCCCTACCCTACTATTCCCAAGCTTTCGTTTGACTCCGTTGGAATTTAGGTATACTGTGTATTTTGGCCACAGCGTTTTTGCACTGCTACGTTGCTTTCTAGCAGCCTTTTGCACCTCTATGATCCTCCTAAAATTATTATATAGCACTGTAAGTATTTCTCCAAAAGACTTTTAAGACTTAAGTATATTTTTGCACTAACCTGTTTTATAAACTGTGATTTGGTTATCTGGTTTTACTGATAACTGTTGGTTGTTGGTAATTAGTTGATTTCATGGCATTTTGCACGCATGCGTGGGTGTGTGATTTGAGAAACTGTGTTTAATGTGATAAGGCTTTTCGGGTGCGTGTGTATCACCCTCAAGCCGAGATGGGGTATTATCTCGGTGGAGCTCTTCTGGACACTCGGGAGCGGAATATACTGAGTGTCATCCCCTGGGGCTATTGCCCGGGACTTGGACGGGATGGTAGCGCTCTCGATCCAACTCCGTGGCCCCTCGTGCTGGCGAGGCTCAGAGGATGCTTGGCTATGTACGCAGTGGGCGCAGAACTGGACATCATTCGTTGTGTATCACTTGCACGGTCGTTACCCGTGGGGTGATGAAGGGAGCCAGAGTATGTGGATGGTCCCTAGGGGAGGCCATGGTGCATACAGTTAAAATTGAAATTAATGGACTTATTCCTAGATTTTTATTTTGTGCCAAATGGTGATTTTTGGCGTGTGTGGAAAAATTGTGATTTTCGAGAAATAGTATTTTTCTCAGGTTTGCGTTTGGGTCATTATGTGCATGCATAGCGTTAGTTGTTTTAATATATTTATTGTCTTGGAGCATTTTGGGTTTTACTTACTTGCGGTACCATCTTTTTGGTACTGTAGATTTTGATGGAGGTTTTGAGGAGGTTGAGCCAGAGGATACGGCTCCGCCTGAAGAGTAGAGACATTGGCTATTTTTGTATTTGAAGATTATCGTTCGCTTATACTTATTGTGTTCGCTTATACTTATTGTATTTTATTTTATGTTGATTTGTAAACAAAAATCGTATTATGTTGACATGTAGATTTTCAGTACTTTTGTATTGTATTAAACTCTGGTACTTAGTTATTTGACTTAACATTTCCGCTCGTATTGTTTATTGTACACGTGTTGCATTGCACACACTCAGCACAAGTCGATGGGGTGCGTGACCGTGTCGTTATCATCCTGGCGTCTCGATTTTCGTGTGTGTCCGTACATGGAAGTTGGGGGCGCCACAGTCACCACCATAACAGTAGGCACCTATTTCGTCGTACCTGTTCCGTCAGCCACTAAATAACATACATGGAGGTTTTTTTTTTCCCCAACTCTCCCTCTTTTGTTCTCCCAGGCCATCTCTCCCTACCTGCCATCAAACTTATCCTTCGTTTCAAATGCAAAAGCACAACCTGGCCTTTGTCTTGTCTAAGCCACCACCCTAGCCAAGCCATATTGTTGTCCCATTGCAGCCTGCAAATTACTTTTTAGATTAACAAAAGCCTCTTTTTGACTGAAATACATCGTTCAAAGGTTGCAAGTTCATTTCTTTGCGTGGATTTTCTGAACCCGCTAATACTTTTGTCGATGAATTACCTGGGAATTTGAATTGTTTATTTTTTTTTTCTCTTTTTCTTAACAGTGCCTTCATTTTTCATTTTTTAGTTTTTTGTGTATTTGTTTTGGTTCATATTCAACCAGAACTATAGATGTTAAAGAGAAGTTTTTTCTGTTGGCAGAAACAGCTCGTTATCTGTTTGAAGAATTAGGATTTAAGGCAGAGTAAGGGAATTGGGGGTCTGGGAGTTATTTTCTCTTCAGTGGATTTCATGTGAGAGGATGGGAGACGGGGGAGAGGGGGTTGTAGGGTGTGGGGTTTCACATGGGGTCGGTAGTGGTGGCTTCGATAGAGTGAGGAGGGTCACGGTTTCCGTCTCAAAGAGGAGTGGGTGGAGAGGGGGTGGGTTTCATGCGAGAGGATGGGAGATGGGGGAGAGGGGGGAAGGGGGTGTGGGGTTTCACGTAGGGTGCAAGCACATGAGAATTAAAATGGAGAGTCTATTTGTCAACAGCCCATTGGAGGGCTGTTATTTGAGGTTTATTAGATCGACCGGTCTGAAGTTATTCTCTAAAAAAAATATGCAATGTAGTCTAACAATGCATTAACCATAACAAGAAAATGAAATGCACTACACATGCATGGAGAAGTTTGAAATAAGTCCAACTTAGAACTAGAAAGTGCAATGCGCATGAACATGACCTAACGTATGCAAATATGTAATGATTAAATGGAGGCTTGGATATAATATAGTCATGCATGAAAACGTGTGAAAGTTAAAAAAAATAAAGGGTTCAAGAGAGATTGGTATGTAGAATAGAACAAAAATGTCATTTTTAAATAGGAACTAGCTATAATCTACGGGATTTTAAATAGCTTCAGCATGTAAGTTGTGAGTGACGTAAATATTCTTTTAAATGCCATCTTAGTGCCATTAAAATGATATACCCATTACATTCTTCTGAATAATCTAAATGTTTTTGACACTTCATGGGTAGAGCAATGGCACTTCTGTGAGATTCTGAGCTCACCTGGATGTGACGGCCAAGCGGCGATTTGTCTTGTCACAACAAACACCGTGGGAGAGAGGGAGGGAAAGAGATTCCGAGCTCACCTGGAAGTGGTGAAGCCACAACTACCAGAGCAGTAGTGCCAAGCAGCAGCGCTAGGGTTGTACAGGAACCATGAAAATCGACCAGCACAGAATTAGACTGGCCGCTAGAGCACGAAACCAGCCAAAATCGACAGAGAACAGGTCGACCTGCGGCAGAAATTAAGTAAAACCCAACGTCGGTTGGTTTGGTCCCGGTTCAACCTAGGAAAAAACTGTTGAAATGACCGACGTCAACTATATTTCTTTTTTCTTTAAATATATGTATATAAAATGACGTCATTTCACTTAAATGAGTGAAACAGTGTCGTTTTCGGGACGCAAGTTGTAAAAAAAAATATAAATGCAACGGGAGTCGTTTGGCTTAAGGCAAACTGTGCCGTTTTGAATTAGGATAAAAAACCCCTACGAGCCCTTTTCCTCATTCATCCTTTCAAAAAAAAAATTCCCTCTCTCAGATTCTCCCCAGCGGCAACCACCCCCCAACCTCCCTCTCCATTTCGGTGATACCATCTCCCTCTCCGATGCGATGATCCCATCTCCCTTTCCCTCTCATCTCCCTCTCGGGCTCTCAGAACCTTTGTCTCAGCCTCTCAGGTCTCTCATCTCCCTTTCGTCTCTCTCTCTCTCTCTCATGGGATAGTTGATGACATCAACTTGATGTTTATTGTTTGGATTTGTATAATGTATAGTTGATGTTTATTGTTGAATAGTTGAATCTATATTGTTGAGTGTTGGAACCGATGTTCACGCTGATGAACTGAACAACCAGCCAAAACTACGCCAGCCAGCTTTACCACTCTCTATCGCCTGGTTATGGTCGGTTGCTCCACCCCTTTTTCTCTCATCGGTCGGCGTCGGTTTTGCCCAAAAACTGCGCCAAAGGTGTCGGTTTTCACCCCTAAGCGCTCTTGTCAACCATAAACACCTTGAGATTAGAAAGTACAAGAGAGAGAGAGGGTGGGAGGGAGAGAGAGACGATGAGCTTAGATGGCTAGCAGCAGAGTGGCAGTGGCTGTCCGTGAGAGTGTGTGTGTGTGTGTGAGAGAGAGAGAGAGAGAGAGAGAGAGAGAGAACTATCTGGGTTTCAAACCTCACAGGCTCGTTTTGGATTTTTATTTTTTGGTCTAACTCTAGCTGATGTGGCATCATTGACTAGGCATGCTACTTTAGCAAGTTGTAAACACGTTGCATACCGGTTATTCCGTCATTTGCTTATGCCTATTATTTTCCTCAATGAAAGAATCTTGATTACTTGTAAACAAAATTCTTAGTCTTAGGAAAAGTAGTTCTTTTGCCGATCAAGGATCCCTAAGGCACACTTATGTTAGGGCAATTGTGGAAGTGCTTTAGGTTCTTTCACCTTTTACGCATGGCAAAATTTTCAAGTTGTGAATTCATGATAAAGACATCTAAGAATTTAGCTATTGCATAGTTGTGCATTTTATAGTCAATCTAACAAAAAAAAATCATGTTTTGTTTGTTCCATATTTACGTAACTTTAAAGTGAGGGGATGCGTTTAATCCTATATGAGTTCATGAGTTGTATTTTCCTATTAAAAGAAAACCATTTTGGAAATATGACAAACTCAATGAAGTTCTTACATTTCACATGATCACACTGAAAGGAAAGTTGCCATAGATTTTCATCACGGTGAAGGCCATCCTCAAAAGAAATTGGAGCACCCTCTCAAAGCACAGGCCCAGGAGAAAATTCATCTGTGACTACAAGAATATCTATTATTTGGCGACTCATTCTTATCAGTGTCTCTATTTTTCTGGTGCCTACATATCAATAAAAAAATGTTTATCTGCTGACTAAAATCGAAGAGCCAAAAGCATATTTCAGAATGGAAATTGCCGCATATATTTTTGTTAATGGCGGATCAGAGTATGCTGAATAGAAGAATCGAACCTCCCCAATCCCTATACCATGTAGCTGAAAATAGATTGTAATGCTTCAAAATCTTTCATGATAATTACGCCTATTTAGCATTAAATAGTAAAGAAGTGAAGCCACTGGCTCGTCATGGCCCCCTACCGCGCGTGTGGTGTTGGTTGGGGTGGGGGGGAGGAGAAAGCAATGATGAGCTAGTTTATGATTTAGGAAGACTTTTTATTTTTTATAGATAATTTAGGAAGATAATTCAATGGCAATTCTCCTCTCAATTGTAGTGTCTTTTACTTTTGTCTAACATTAGATACTTAAGGGAGCGATGCCATGGTTTCTCAGAGATTAAAGCAATTGGGAAGTTTATCATTTAGAGAAACTAATTACTCCTTTTCTTTCTCTGAAGGTATTAACATGGTCTAATAATGATTTAAGGGAGTAAAAAGTCAAGAAAATTTGAATTAAGAAATTTAATAAAAGATTAAGCATGATTAAGTTTCAAAACATGGCTTAAAGTGCACTAACTTAAATTATGATTGTTAATGGCCTTAGTCAATTTTTAAAACTTAATTTGGGTACTTTGAGTATGCTTTAGGTTTAAGGAAACCAATGGTATGGTGTATTGGGCCTTTGGTCTTTGAATGGTGAAATGAGTCCAAACATGGCTTTGGGCTATATGGGCTTAAAAAGGGCCAAGAGTCCAATCTACACCAAAGGCCTTATGCCTTCCTATACTTGGGCCAAAAGTAGCCTTGATTTCCTAAGGGCTTGGTTCAAGGTTTTCTTGGGCTAGGCCCATGAATGTACTTGGGTCTTAAAAAGCCTCACCAAAATTACTAATGGGCTTGCCTCTTTAATCTTAGCTCATTAACACAAAGTACCAACATTAATGCTAATCCCACTATCAACCTTAATGAAAGTGATTAACCCATAATTAAAAGTCTAATCTAGAGTACTTAAGGGTTAACCAAGGGTTAATTAAGTGGGGTGTTACATCCTCCCCCCCTTAAAACAAGATTTCGTACTCAAAATCGTGGTCAAATAAAACATGCAATGGGTAAGAGTTTGAGTGTTGACTCAGCAATCGCATTATAGCTTAGGGCTCGATGGGAGTCTCCCATCGCTATCCTTAGACACCTCGTCTTGGGTGTGGTAGTAGTATTCATTCTTCTCTGAATCATAAAAGGCTTTAATCCTCTCTTGGTGTTGTCTCCACTGCCTAAACTTCTCGTCCTCAAGCCAAGGGTCTCCCTCTTCTCGAAAGCAAGTGCGACTTGGAGAAGAGTTAGATGTATCCAATGTGTCGAGGGGCGTAGGGTCGGGAATGAGTGACTCCTGCTCATACTCTCGCTGCTCTGCCGCCCTACTCAACTCTGGCTAGTCTAAAGCTATTGAGAGAGCCAATGCCATAAGTCGTCTAAGCCATCTAGCCCTAGTCTTTCCCATCCAATGAATGAGGTCATAAGGCTGACGCTCCTCGTGTAGCCGTGCTCTCCTTAGATGGATGCGTCCTCTCTTATCATAGTTAAGGATATGAGTCCTGTGATGCTCTAACCTCTCTTGCGGAGCCCAAAACGTGTCAGCCATGCGGTCTAAGCATCTCCATCTCTACTCCACTCTTAGCCTCCGAAGTCGACTGCGAGTCATATACGGGTGGTCCTGTCATCATTGGCCATGTCATAATTGAAAATGACGTGAAATGATGTGGATCATATAGGTGAAATGCCAGAGGATGCCATGCATGAAAGCGAATGCCATGATGCAATGCCAAATAATCACATGCCAAACAAATAAGGGTATTTGCTTCTCATGTCAGCTTCTTTTTCCCATGTGGCCTCTTCAACATCATGATTTTGCCACAAAACCTTAACCAAGGGGATTTTACGATTCCGTAGTTCCTTATCCTTCCAATCAATGATCCAAATTGCAACTTCCTCATAGGTTAGGTTGGGTTGAAGTGAAATATCCCTCATGTCGACAACGGTTGGAATTTGCTTTTTGAAACTCTTCTTGAGTGAAGATACATGTAAAACATTGTGGATTCCTTGGAATTCAGTGGGAAGATCCAGCCTGTTCACGTCTACTCCAGCTTTCTCCAGAATCTCATATGGTCCCACGTATCTTGGACTTAACATCTGATGGATACCAAGGTGGACCAAGTCTTAGAAATTATTTCCAAGTTTCAAATGGGGCAATCACAAGATCAAGAGCTAAGAAGTGCAAGGAAGCAATGCAAGGATTGGTGCAATCCACTTGGGATGAGTCTAGCAAGAGCCGAGTATTCAAGATGGGCTTGAGAGAAGGAGATCCATTAATCATCCATGTGATACAAGTTATAGAAGAGTGCAACATAAAATAGGGCCTATTATTTCACTAAAGAGACTTATTTTATTAGTTATAGGAATTAGTCTAGAATAATTGGGCTTGAGGATACTTGGCCTACATACGTTTTATTTTATTGAACTAGGGTTTCAAGAAGTTATTGTAGTCGAGTTACTGTAGCAGCGACACTATTCATTCAGGGGTATTTTTGGGAGAAAGGGCTTTATTTTGGCTAGGGTTTTAATTAGGTTTTGGTTTAAATACTCTTTGTAGGCTCATTTTAAAAAGTTTATGAAATTTGATGAATTTATTCATTGTGAGTTGAGTTTATCTTTCCTTGTTCTTGAATGAACTTTTGAACTTATTAAAGGCAAATTACAATCTCTGTGGCGTTCTTCCTTATAATTTAGGTTCTTGAGACATGTTCTTCAATAGGTCTAGATTTCATATAATCTAGGTTCTTGAAACGAGTTCCTCAACGGGTCTAAATTTTTCATTGGCTTGATTTTAGCTTTTTTGGGTGAGTTTTCAAATTGATTGTGGGTTCAAGGGATTCCATTCCCACGGGTTCATATCATTTGATATTAGAGCGAGGTTTTCAATCAGGTCTGATTCTATCTTTTAATTCTTTCATTTTTAGTTCTACGGCTTCATTGTTCTAGGGTTAAAAAAAAAAAAAAAAAGTGGCTGAATTACATCATCTTGGGGCTACCAAAATTGTCTTGTTCATTGGAGTTTTGTGTTCTTGATCCTAGGGTTTCCAAATTTAAGGGTTTCTTGCATTTCTAAGTTTGTTAATTGCTTGGAGTGTCGTTTCATTGATTCTCTTATAAATCCTTGTCAATTCTTGTGTGTTTGGATTCAGTTACTTCATTTTCAATTAAATATTGCTGTTTGTGATTGAATTCAACAAAAGAAACGAAAAGAAAAGAAAAGAAAGGAAAAGAAAAATAGAAAAGAAAAGAAAATCGAAAAAAAAAGGGTAGCATACTCAAAGGTTGCTACATTATTATTATTATTTACCGAAGAGCCGGTAGCTATATGGTAGTAGCCCCGTCCCAAATTTATTAATTAGCCCTCACTTATGGCGGAGGAATACCGTGGTTACAAGCCAAGTATAGGGGAGTTTGCATTTATCAATAAAAAACCTCCCATAATACCCATCATCAAAACACAATTCAAAATAACCAAAAACAACACTAACAGGCCTATACCAAATAACATTTCAAAACCAACCATAAAAGCTAACAAGCCTACGAGAAATAAAATCTAAACAAGACTACAACATAACACCAAAACTATCAAAAAAACAGTAAACCCAACTAATATCGAAACGAAGGAAGTCCCAAATAATCCATATGGACAATGCCTTTTAAAGCCCTTGGGAGGCTTTGAAGACTATCATATATTCCATCTTTCCCCATTTCTCCCTCTCTTGCCAAGAAATCTGCAACATAATTTGCTTCACGGAATTGATGTATAACCCTATAATTCAATCCGTTCAATTCACTACAAAATTCTTCCCAAAAATCCCAAAGATACCACAAAGTACATCTCCCTTTTCGAATCCAATCGATTACAATCTTTGAATCACTTTCAATAATTATGTCTTGGAATTGAAGTCTTTTACATAACCGAATACCTTCTACAATGGCTTTCAATTCCGCACCATTATTTGTTCCATTTCTGTAGTGAGTGGAAAAAGCCCCTCTTACCATGCCATGACTATCTCTAATTATTCCACCACCTCCCGTGTTCCCCGGATTACCACGACAACTATCATCGCAATTGATTTTAACCCAACCCGCCGGAGGCCTTAACCATTTAATAATTTTTCCTGGCCTAACTTCACTTCTCGGGCATTTTACCTGCAGATTAACAAGAATCACTTTATCATGGTCTACCAATTTATGGGATGAGCATAAATTATCACCCAATATTTTTATCCAGACCCTTACCGCTTTCCACACTTGTTCAGCATTTTCAAACTTCCCTTCCATTCTCATTTTACATCTCCTCTTCCAAAGGCACCAAGTAATTAAGGAAGGTATTACTCCAATGAGTGTGCCTTTGACAGACGACTTCTTCGCATAGTTAATCCAGTTCCGAACTCTTAATTTCCATGGCCATCTAACAAACAATAATCTCTTCCTTTATCCAAGAAAAAAGAGTATTTATAGTTTGCATGGTCCAATCATTGGTATCGAAAATTTATACAATAAAATTAGGTAGGTCCCTAGTCTAGTATAGTTCCCTATCTATGATTCTGCTATTTACTAAAAAAATATTAATGGAATATAGGAAGTCCTGTTCCTAACTCCTCCCCGGGTATTCCCAATGTTTGGCACTTTCCATACTTCGTGGGTGCAACATCAACAAATTCACTCATGATCAAGTTACAACCTAAGATCTATGACCATATTATGTTAACTATTCGTATTTCGGTACCCCCAGCTCGTTACTCGCATATGCCCAGACCTGAACTGCTATGTCCCCCTAGGAAAAAATATGATCAATAATTTTTGTTTGGCGCCGTGAACAACAATCACAAGCAGATGCCAGCGATACTCCTTTATCCTGTACTCTCTCATCCACCGGCAAAGAGTTGAACCAGCTCCTCCACATACAAATAGACATCCGTTTGGGTAAACTATTATGCCACAACCAACTCATGTCCGAAATAATCTGTCCTTTATCCCGTATTACCTCCCATGCCATAGCTGTTGAGAACCTCCCATCCAGAGAAGGCTTCCAAACAAAAATATCCAAACCTCTCCTCCCAGTCGGCACATTTTGAACAATCTCCATCGTTTTATCAAATACCAACCAAGTCTCTTAACAGGTCCACATTCCAAGCATTGTTCAGCCAGCACTCATTAATCCGCAGCCTAACATTTGCTATTTCGTTAACTTCAGTTGAAAGTTTCCTGATGATAACCATCTATCAAACCAAAATGAAACATTCCCACCCCTCACCAGAACCTTCACATTATCCATCACTTCCGGCAAAACAAGCGTAATATACTTCCAAAACTGTGAATCCGTAGGATGCCCAGTTGTTATAGCAACATGGCTATTTCGGAAATATTTTGCCTAGAAGAAATCAGTCCATAAATTATTTATAGATAATATCCTGAAAGCAAATTTCATATGGAGTGACTTTTGTACTTCTCTAAAATCTCTTACACCAAAACCCCCTTCATTTGTTGCTTAAAAACTTTTTTCCGTGACATCCAATGAAGTTTTTTCCTACTTTCTGTCACACCCCATAAAAAATTAGCAAGAAGTGAATTTATGCGAGAAAAAACAGCAGCCGGAACCCCCATCATAGACATAAGGTGAACCGGCATACTTGACAACACATGATTTACAAGAATCATTCTACTACCTTGCGACAACAACCTAAACTTCCATCTGGCTATTTTCTTTCTCACTTTGTCCACAAGAGGTTCAAAATCCTCTTGGTCAACCTACCTAAATATAACGGAGCTCCCAAATATATTTCCGGAAAAGTACATTCCTTAAAACCTGTAATTCTCAACAATATCCTCTTCCGATTTGGTGCAATCCTCTTAGAGGCGAACAATGCTGATTTCTCCGTGCTTATTTTCTGTCCTGACCATTTTTCATATAACTCTAACATGTGCATAAGATTCTTGATGGATCATCTTCCACCATTAGTAAATATAAGTATATCATCCATATAAAGAAGATGAGAAACTAGTGGAGCACCAATAGGGAGATGAAATTTGTCAATTCTCCCCTCTACAAAATTTTTCCACAGTAAACTTGTCAACACTTCTTCCATGATAATAAACAAATAAAGAGAGAGCGGGTCCCCCTGTCTTAGACCCCTAGAAGCTTGAAAAAAACCTTTAAAAGTTCCATTCATCATAATCGAGTATCAAGGGGACTTGACACAACTTTTTATCAAATCACAGAATTTTTCTAAAAACCCAAATGCATAAAAAACCTCAAAAAGAAAATCCCAGTTCACCCTGTCGTAAGCTTTAGCCATATCTAGTTTCACCAACACATTTCCACCAACAATTTTCTTATTTAAAGATTGTACCATTTCTTGTGCCAAAGTAATATTTTCAAAAATGCTACATCCCGGAATAAATGCACCTTGTTCATGTGACACCACTTTATCAATTACCCTTGTCAGCCTATTAACAATTATTTTTGAAAAAATTTTATGAGCCACGGAACAAAGGCTTATAGGCCGAAACTTATCGAAACTCATGGGCTCATTTACTTTCGGAATCAAAACAATAAAAGAAGAAGAATAAAACCTGGAGAGGGGGGCACCATTAAAAATTCTCTTGCGGCATCTACGACATCCTCCTTTATAATCTTCCAACAATTCATATAAAACTCAGATCTGAAACCATCCGGCCCAGGATTGCTATTTTTTGGTATGGAAAATATTGCTTGTCTAACCTCCATTCCTGTTGGCTCCGCACAAAGCATCTCATTTTCAGCCTCCGTCACTTTTTTATCCACCAAATTTGCCACAGCACAATGATCTGTTTTCGTTGGGTCATTTAGGAAATTATGAAAGTAGCTCTCCGCACCAGTGTGTACCAGTTCAGCAGTATCCATAGTCCTCCCATCCGAAAGAACCATCTTTTGTATCCATCCCTATTTTTTTCACTGGCTGATAACTGCATGGAAGAAAGCTGAGTTTGGATCTCCAGTTGTCAACCAGTTTTTCTTTGCTATTTGATCCAATCTCGTGGCCTCCCTCTTCTCCCATAATTCCAATTCAATTTTAGTTACTAACTAATCTGCCTCAACTTCCTCAGAAAAATGGCTCTGAAGTTGACTTTCCAAAATTTCCATTCTCTCCTCAAGAGCTCGGATATTTCCTTCCACTCTCCCGAAAACGTTTTTGTTCCATGCACAAAGGACTACCTTTGTTCTTTTTAATCTGATCGCCAGCCTCACGAGTCCAGTCGCTTCATCCACTCTACTCCAAACTTCCTTGACACAAGCCAAAAACTCACTATGCAAACACCACATGTTGAGGAAACGGAAAGGAGATGGACCGTATTTGGCAACCGTCACATTTGAAGACACCACCATCGGACAATGATCAGAAGATTTACGGCTAAGATATTGTAACTGGGCTGACTGGAAATGATTTGAAAACTAATTATTGATGAGCACTCTATCAAGCTTTGCCCAGCTTCTTGACGCCCCAGCATGTCCATTGCACCATGATAGGCGTTGCCCTGAACAAGCTAACTCAATTAATCAACACCTGTCTATACAGTCATTAAATTCTGCCATGGAAATTATCGGTCTGGGATGACCATTTATTCTTTCAGAATCAATTCTAATCGCATTAAAATCTCCCAAAACTAGCCACGGCATATCAGCTATTTGCCACTCCTCTAGTTCTTGCCATAAAACTCTTCTCTCCATATAAGAACACTTTGCATAGACAAAAGTAACCAAAGTTTTTTGACCAGCCAGTATAACCCACCCAGAAATAGCTTGATTTGAGCATACCAAAACTGCAAATTTATTCGGGTCATTCCAAAAAAGCCACAATTTCCCACCTTGCGCTTCATTAGACAGTTGATAATTATAGCTAAGGTTTAGAAAGTTACCAAGCTCCTGCATTCTATCTTCATCAGCAAAAGAATCTGAAATAGCAAATATATTAGCCTGAAATTTTTTAAGAATTTTTTTCAATCTCCCTCTAGACCTTCTCAACCCTCTGATATTCCAGTATAGGATCGTATCACTCATGTATTTAATTTTCGTGATCGGGTATGCACTCGTTGAGACTTCCGCACCAGTTTTTCCCCATTGTTAGCCAGATCTTTAGCAACTGATTCCTTCTCCCCATCTGAATCGTACAACTTTTCCTTTCCCAGTAAAACTGAACGTTCTCCCTCATCTCTCTCCGATGAATAACCATCTAACAGGTTCCTCTATTGACCTTCTCCACTCGAGTCATCCATACCAATCTCATTTGCAATATCATTATTTTGCCTCTAATCCACATTCATACCAGGATTAATCTCATTTATGTCATCATGCCATATTTCTTCACAATCCTCCTCCTCCGTGTCATTTTCCTTCTGCATATTTTCCTTCTCATGTTGATCAAAGTGACTTGTTTCCTCTGTTTGTTTTTCGTGTTTTTTATCAATCACTTCACTCGGAGCTTCAAGGACTAGCGATAGCACCCCCGTAGTAATACTCTGAACCTCTGGCACAATAATTACCGCATCATTAGAACATTCCCCTTTATCTTTCAAAGCATCTGTGCTAGCCAAAGGATTTCCATGTTGCACCCCTGCGCCAGTACCCAACTTTTCCTCCATAGATTCCTTTGTGTTTTTGGGTTGCCAAATCTTCTTTGCCTTCACATCACCTGCCTCCTTTTTCTTTTCTCCAACCTTACAAACCACAGCAGTATGACCTTGCCTAAAGCATTTGGTACAAAAATAACCCAGTTTTTCATATTTTGCTTCCTGCCACATGCATGATCGGGGTGACAATACAATTGGAAATCCCTTTACCGGCTCCATTTTTAGATCCACTTCAACACAGATTCTTGCCCCGGATGCACGAGTATGATTGATCATAGCATTATCTATCCCAAGATAGTGACCGAAACGAGTTGCCAAGATTTGTAAAATGTCTACCTGATATAAATGCATCGGTAGACCAGGCAAGAAGATTCTTTCCTAACATCAAAGTCTTTGGTCCAATTAAAAAGCCGGAAAGATAACCCCTCCATTATTCTTCCTTCCCGCATCCAGCCATGCACAAAATCTCTCTCATTCTTCATATGAATCAGCACATGGAAAGCATCCATAAAGCTGATAACAGGTATTTCATGCAAACCCCAAGTTTTCACCACATGAAGCCATATTTTATCAATAGAAGGACGGGCTCACACGTACTTCATCACCAAAGCAAATCGGAATTCCTCAGCAGCTTTTGACATTTCAGGTTCCGAGAAAATAAATCCCATCTCACCACAATCTCAACCGGGTATCGCATAGGAACCTTGAAAACGGGTTGTTCTGTATTCTTGTTGACTACTTGCGCATACGTCTTCATTGATACATCATTAGTACCTACATTCCCCACCAATGGAGAAGCCATCAGATGGGTGATAGGCACCTATCATACAATCCTAGTGGTAGAAGAATCACCCAGAAAGAGAGTTCTTTCTTGGATCAATTCTTGGAGCGTTTCTTGAGTCACGTAACACTTTGTTGATTGAGCCTTATCTTCAAAGCGGTTGAATACATCATTATAGTTGGTATCTTGATTTATAATTACTCTTTCCCTCATATAAATTCCTTGAGTCCTGTCATTTATTCTTTCCGTGTTTCTTGTTGTTTCTTAAACCTAATTACTAGTTGGAATAAAACAAGATTGTATTGTCTTGATTTAGTTCAACTAGTTCTTAAAGAACTTGAGTGGAAAAGCTATTGAGGTAAAATGCAAGAGAGCGTGAGACTATTATCGGGAAAAAGCCAATTAAGAGTGAAACATGAGTGGAGTGCCATTATTCGAGTGTAAACACGTAAAGAAGTGTGTGAGATTTTTCACTAATATTCTTTTTGTGCAGCACATTATAATATCTCATAGGAGTGACTCATCACCAAAGGGGATGGCAACTAACTCATTGTTTGTGTTGCAAGCCATGCAGCAACAGTTTAAGCGGTTGAACTTGGTATTGGGTGAAGTGAGGGATAAGATTGATCATCAAAAAGTAGTGATTAGAAATCTGCAAGATAGAGAGATAGAAGGCGACGTGAGCCTAGTATTGATAATGGGTATGAGAATGGAGAGTATGGTGAGGATGAGGAAGACCTAACATCTAAAGTTGGATTAGGTAGATATAGAAGAGTTAAGCGTGAAAGAGAACTTAGGGGAAACCCAGGGCGTTGAGATGAAGTAGATAGGAACCTAGAGAGCATCAAAATGAAAATAACATCCTTCCAAGGTAGAACTGACCCTGAAGTTTATTTAGAGCGGCAGAAAAGAATTGAGTTGGTGTTTTATTGTCATAATTACTCTGAGAAGAAGAACGTGAAGTTGGCGATAATTGAGTTCACTGATTATGCGATTATTTGGTGAGATCAATTAGTGACCAATAAGAAGAGGAATCTTGAGAGGCTTGTAGAAACATAGAGAGAGTTGAAAGCTATCATGAGGCGGAGATTTGTACCTAGCCACTATCATATAGACCTCTAACAAAAATTACAAAATCTTACATAGGGGTCTAGGAGTGTAGAGGATTACCATAAAGAGATGGAGGTGGCTATGATTCAGGCTAATGTAGTGGATGATCGGGGGGCCACGATGGCTAGATTTTTAAGTGGATTGAATAGGGAGATAATCAATGTAGTTGAGTTGCAACATTATGTGGAAGTAGAGGATATGGTGCACATGACTATGAAGGTAGAGATGCAGTTAAAGAGAAAGGGTACAGCAAGGTATACTTCGGTTTCTAGCACTCCTTGAAAACCAAAGTGGAAAAAAAATGATCAAGTTGTAACAAAGGGGAAGTCCGAACCACCTAAGGGGAAAGATGAGGGCACAAGCAACAAGCCCAAGGTAGAATCCCAACCTTTACGAAGTAGAGATAGTAAATGTTTTAAGTATTTGGGTTCAGGGCACATCGCATCTCAATGTCCAAATATGCGGGTGATGATTATGAATGACAATGGAGAGTTGATGATTGAGAGTGAGGGTGATTGTAAGGAGATGTTTGGGTTGGTGAATACTAGTGATGATGATGGAATGGAATACCCCGTGACAAGTGAATCTCTTGTTGCCAGATGTGCTCTCAATACACAAATCAAGGTGGATGATACGGAGTAGCAGAGAGAACATTTTCCATACTAGAAGCCATATCAACAATAAGGTATGTAGTATGATCATTGATGGGGGAGTTGTACTAATGTTCCTATCACTATTTTAATTGAGAAATTGAATTTTCCTATATTGAAACACTCTAGACCATATAAGTTGAAATTGTTGAATGATTGTGGGGAGGTTAGGGTAAATATGCAAGTGTTAGTTTCTTTTTCATTTGAAAAATACATGGATGAAGTGCTTTGTGATATAGTGCCTATACATGCTGGTCATATTTTGTTGGGAAGACCATGACAGTATGATAAGAAAGTGATTTATGACGGGTTCAAGAATATGTATACTTTGGTAAAAGACAATAAGACCATTACTCTTGTACCATTGACTTGAAACAAGTGTACGAAAATCAAGTGAAATTGAAAAGAGAAAATGAGTTGAAAAATACTTGTAAAGCTGAGAGTTCAAAAAAAGAAGATGAAAAAAAGAGTTAAAGAAAAAAAGAGAGTGAAAAGAAAAAAGAAAGTAAAAGAAAAAAAGAGGGTGAAAAGAAAAGAGAGATATTTTACTACTAACAAACTTGACAAACCATTGCCTAGAGTTATTGTCTCTTTGTTGCAAGGATATGAGGTCATGATTCCTGGTGCGTTTAGTGGATTGCCACTTATTAGAGAGATAGATCATTACATTGATTTTGTGCCAGGTGTGACAATTCTTACCTAACCTTTTTTTGACGAACATGAGTCCTTGAAGTACTTGAAGGGACAAGGTAAGTTGAATAGAATGCATGCTAAGTGGGAGGAATTCATTGATACCTTTCCTCCTGTAATCAAATACACACAAGGTAAGGAAAATTTTGTGGTTGATGCTTTAGCAAGAAGGTATGTCCTTGCCTTCATTTTAGATGCAAAGTTATTGAGATTTGAATATGATAAGGAATTGCATGCTAATGATGATGACTTTGCTAGTGTGTACGGAGCATGTGAGAATGCATTGTTTGGTAAGTGCTATAGACTAGATTGGTATTTGTTTAGAGAGAATAAACTTTGTGAGCTTACTAGTTTTATGCGTGAGCTGCTAGTGCATGGATGTGGTTTGTTAGGTCATTATGGTGTAAAAAGGATTTTAAACATGTTGCGTGACCATGGGTGGGAGTATTGCTTGCCATTCATTGAGTTCGCATATAATTGGAGTGGTTATTTTGGTGCAAAGAAGAATTTAAATGTGTTTCATGAACATTTGTGGGAGTATCTTTCGCCATTTATTGACTTGTTGCATGAACGTTTGCGGGAGTATCATTTGCCCTTATTAGAGTTTGCATATAATAGGACCATGCATACTACTATTTCTTATTCTTCTTTTGAAGTTGTTTATGGTTTTAATCCGCTTACTCCTTTAGCTTTGATACATGTTTTAAGGCTGGTAATGCCGAGGCCCCTCTCTGTACTCATTGCCATTTATCTAGACATATAGTAGATAAATGCTACAAATTGCACGGTTATCCCCCGGGTCACAAATTTTTCAAAAAAGCCTCTACCCCCACAGTTTTAGCTACCCAATCCTCCATTTCTTATCCATCACAACTTGAGGAGACCAGTGACAGCAAAGTAGGTTTAACAAAGGCACAATTTCAGCAACTAATGGCCTTGCTTCAGCCAAGGGAGTCTTCCAATGCTGGTCAGCACTCCGCAAATCAGATTCAGTCCAAGTTGCCTTTCCCTCATCTCAACCTTGCTGGTATATCTCTTTCATTATCCACACACACACACACCATGCATTACAATCCAGCACTTTTCCTTGGATAATAGACACGGGTGTAACAGACTGCATGGTCTGTTGCCCCTCATTGTTCACTTCTACCACATCACTTATCTCTCACACTGTAAAACTACCAAATGGAGCTGAAGTACCTGTCTCACACATCGGTGCTGTTCAGCTCACAGCTTCCATTTGCCTCACCGATGTTTTATGTGCTCCATCCTTCACTTTTAATCTCCTCTCAGCTAAGAAACTTGCTACTTTACTCACTTGCTGTCTCATTTTCTTTTTTGATTTGTGCTTTATTCAGGACCTTCTCTCTTGGACAACGATTGGGAAGGGTGAAGTGAGGGATGGCCTTTACCACTTGCTACGAACTAAAATTTCTCCTTCAAGTCTAGCCACCACACTATCACAGTTTTCAGCACCCCCTCTCACTGTTTCAACTTCTATTTTGAACAATGTTGGTGTTACCGACCTTTGGCATTGTCGCTTAGGTCATCTATCTTTTCCTTGTCTTAGTTTGATCAATGATCCTATTGTAAAAAATCATATCTCTTCCATTAATACCAAGCCTTGTTACATTTGTCCAATGGCTAAGTTACATGGACTACCATTTCCTACTAGTCAACATATAACATCTTCTCCTTTTGAAATAATACATTGCGACTTATGGGGCCCTTGCCCAACAACTGCATATGATGGGTCCAAATATTTTTTGACAATAGTGGATGATTTTACTAGAAGTACATGGTTATACCTTCTTCATAGTAAATCTGAAACTAGAAAATGCATAGAATCTTTCTACAAGCTTATTAAGACTCAATTCAATTTTCAAATCAAAATTTTAAGAAGTGATAATGGGAGGGAATTTCAAATGACTAAATTTTTCAACAAGGGCATCATTCACCAGAACATTTGTGTTGCCACCTCCATACAAAATGGGATTGTAGAAAGAAAACATCAACACTTGTTAAATGTGGCTCGAGCTTTAAGATTTCAAGCTGGTCTTGCAATTGAATATTGGAATGACTGTGTTTTAACAGCCACCTATTTAATAAATAGGACCCCGGGCCCACGTCTTCAAAATAAAACACCATATGAGCTTTTATTCAACTCCAAACCAACCTATGCTCATCTGAAAATTTTTGGCTCACTATGTTTTGCTTCTACCCTCTCTCTCATGGTAGGAAAAAGTTTGATCCTCGTGGTCACATATGTATTTTTCTTGGATATCCCTTTGGTATTAAGGGATACAAACTCCTTGATCTTGAAACAAAAACTACTTTCATTTCTAGGGACGTCGTGTTTCATGAATCAATTTTCCCCTTCCATTCAATTCCCTCTCTCACCTCTTCCTTCACTAACCATCCAAATCTAGTCTTTACTAAACCTTTACCAGACTTCCTAGATTTTTCAGCTCCCACTCCTTTTCATGACCATCCCTTACATGCACACCTAGATGCCTCTCCATCCCCCACTTCCCAATCTAATTTACCCTCCCAACCAGAACCCCCCTCTCCTATTCCCCCAATTTCTGGTCCTTCTCCTATCCCACCACCTCGCCGATCCACTAAACTAAGGAGAGCACCTCAATACTTGCAGGAATTTCACTGTAAACAGGCCTCCCTTCACGAACCAGCTCAATCTTTGTCCAAGTCTTGCACAGAGCTCACGGGTACTTCTCATCCTCTTGCTCACTATCTATCTTATCAAAGATTTACCCCATCCTTTAGTGCTTTTTCAGCATCCATTTCCACTACATTTGAACCAGCCACCTATAAGCAAGCCATAAAACACCCTAGTTGGTGCCAAGCTATGGAAACTGAATTAAATGCCTTAGAACAAAACCACACTTGGTTGCTCACTGATTTACCTCCTGGAAAACAAGCCATTGATTGCAAATATGTCTACAAAATTAAATTCAACTCTGATGGGTCCATTGAGAGACTAAAGGCTAGACTTGTTGCTAAAGGGTTTACGCAACAAGAAGGCATAGACTACACAGAAAGCTTCTCTCCGGTTGCTAAATTAGTAACTGTTTGGGTCCTCTTATCTGTGGCAGCAATACAAGGTTGGTCCTTACATGAATTTGATGTACATAACGCCTTTCTACATGGAGATTTAGACGAGAAAATTTACATGAGAAAACCCTCGGGTTACGCTAAAGGACATCAAGTGTGCAAATTAGTTAAGAGCCTCTATGGCCTTAAACAAGCTTCAAGACAATGGCACTCCAAGTTTTCTTCTTCTCTCATTGATTTTGGGTTCAAGCAGTCTCGAGCCAACTATAGTCTCTTCACTAAGGTAGATGGCACTTCTTTCACTGCTTTGTTGGTATATGTTGACGACATTATTGTGGCTAGTAACTGTTCACAGTCCATTACTTCTCTCAAAACTTTTCTGCACACTCATTTCAAGATAAAAGACCTTGGTTGTTTGCGTTACTTTCTTGGTTTAGAGGTTGCAAGATCCTCTAAAGGAATACATTTATGTCAAAAAAAGTATGCATTAGACATACTTTCAGATTCTGGTTCCCTTGGATGTAAGCCACTTAAGCAGCCCCTTGAACAAAATTTCAAGTTGAGTAAGGATACGGGGCAGCCTCTTTCAGATCCAAGCCCTTACAGAAGACTAGTTAGATGACTATTATATCTCACAATCACAAGACCCGATATTAGCTACACTGTCCAACTTTTAAGCACCTTTATGGACTGCCCCACATCTTCACATCTGGCCCCAGCTCACAAACTTCTTAGATATCTAAAGACAGCACCTGGTCAGGGCATTTTACTGCCCTCCACATCTCAGTTACAGCTAAGTACCTATTGTGATTCAGATTGGGCATCATGCCCCGACACACGTTGCTCCGTTACAGGTTATTGCATTTTTCTTGGAAAATGTCTTGTTTCTTGGAAGTCAAAGAAACAAACAGTGGTCTCTCGCTCCTCCACTAAAGCCGAGTATCGTTCCATGGCATCCACATGCTTTGAACTTACTTGGATCAGATTCTTACTACTGACTTGCAGGTTCCACATCCACAAGGTGCCATGCTCTATTGTGACAATCAAGCGGCCTTGCACATCGCCGCCAACCCAGTCTTTCACGAAAGAACCAAGCACCTCGAGTTGGATTGCCACCTCATCCGAGATAAAATTCAAGAAGGTAGTATCATCACCTCTCATGTTCCCTCACAAGCTCAATTGGCAGACATCTTCACCAAAGCATTGCCTGCCCATTTACTACAACTGCACCTATCCAAGATGGGAGTAGTAAATCTCTACTCTCCACCTTGTGAGGGGCTATTAGATTATGAACGTGAGACCCAGCCTCAAGATAGCAAAGCGCAACCTCAAGATAGCAAAGCCCATGATCAAGCTACCACATACTCTCCTCCTCCAAGTTCTGCAAGTCGCCCAGATGCCTTAGTCCATTTGGATAAAGGATAAATCAATGTATTTGTTTATTGTTTATTTCAATTGTATTCATTTATTTGTTATTATTTCATCCTTTGTAATAGCCACTTAATGAGCTGTAGGAAAAATATTATTCTATTAGGAAACCCTTGTATAAAGCAACAGGACTGTACATCCTCCAAAATGCAATTTACACAAAGCACGATTTTCTGCTCCTTCATTCCTTCCATGCGTAACTCTCTCTGCACCTCCATCTCTATTTTTGTTCTCCTTCTTTGTTCCTTACTGCATCCCCATGCAATTTTGCTGTTTACCTGCATTTGGTCGAGTATTTCTCTCATCTCCAGCAACTTGTCTAAAACCTTTTCCAGAAAATTTATTTGCTGTTTGTTGAATCTTACCTCGTCCATGAAGATTTGGTGGCTCTCGATACCAATTGTTAAGCACCTTGCTGCGGATTATATGGATGGTGATGGATAAATGGAGAGTGGTGAATTAACAGGAAGATGGTGAAAGGAATTTAAACTGTAATTGAAATTGATAGTCATTGGGTTGTTCGAGGCAAAATCCAAATCCTCCCAAATAGTCAATACATTTGTAATAATTTCCAGAATGCTCTAAGTCTTCCCCCACCCCAATGCATATTCCCCTTTCTAACACTAACAAACTAACAAGCATATTACTAAACTGACCCTACAGACACAATAGAAATGCAAATGCTAAAACACACCGTTTAAAACACAGGTACTTAAAAAACACAACTAGACTTTGCCGTTTTAGATCTGCACAACGTCGTCCTCCAGCCTGCCAACACGCCGTATTCCTTCAATCCTGCACGACACCATTTCATCTTCAGCAATTCACTTCAACTGCTCATTTCAGTCTCTGCATATCTTCGAACTCCACCCCATTAGGTTCCTAACAGATTGTGTCACATTATGATGATACAATGTATCGATTTTGATAGTTTATGGAGCTTGCTACAGAACATGTATTGGTTAGAAGGTACAAGCTGTGTTTTCCCCTTCAATAAATCATGGTGTAGTCTTTGTGTTCTTATCTTGAGCTTAGAGCTTTAGTTTATGCAAAAATTTCTAATGGACACGTGTACGGTATAATGTTCCTCAAACATAAACCTAGAGTGATCATGGGTCAACCTTTCGATATGATGTTACGAATTCTATTGTGAATACCATGGTGAAAAGCTATATTTAGTATTAACTTTTTTTTTCAAGAGCCTGTACATGACTGTACGAATTATTTTTCATTTTAATATGCATTCTAGGCTACGTAATATCTAACACGTATCCACTATTAGCTTATTTAGCTGGAGAGGGAGCCAAGTAAACTGATTAATATGCTAACGAGATTGTATACAATGAGTGAAAAATGATGTGACCGTGAAATTATAAGTGTAGATGAGTCGAGCTCGAGCGAGTACCAAGTGTCAAGCTCAGTTCGTTATTATTTGACATGAGTTGATTGAGTTTTATCAAATCTTTCTATAGACAGGCTTCTCCTCCATATATAACTAAAGATTATGAAACTATGAACGAGGGGACAAATTGCAACATTTAAAAGGGTAACAGTACATAAAGAGACCTACCTATCTCTAGTTCACTGGACATCAGGAAACATCCTTCGACTATCCAAAGACCAAAATAATATTGACAAAAAATATAGTTTGACGAGTTATATTGTCAAGCTATGCTCTGGCACATTCTATTGCCATAATGTGGCATCTTAAAGCTACTGGGCATCTCTATGCACCCTTTACAAAAATTCTTCTTTAAGAACCATCGGACATCTCAAATGGACATATCTTTTCAGGCTCAGTTATGGCAGCATGTTCTTGTATTGTTCACTTGGTTTTGATAAGGCAAAGGATGCTCGCCAATGTCTCCAACAAAATGCTACAATATCCAGAGATGCAGCAACAGGGACCGGAATGAATAATGTGGCAGCCTTGCATCTGTTCAGTTAAAAAAACAGTAGACATCAAGACGCATCCTTACCAAAGAGAATCTAAAAAGAAAACAAAGTAATAATTTTATAAAGAATAAATTAAGGTAGACTCTTCCCAATGGATGCTTATTTGTGGCGTTTCAAAAGCACTGGAAAGGGATCGAGTCCTCACTTGTGAGGTTTCTCTCTAGATTAGAGTTAGTCCCTTCAACGGGTTTTCACTAACCTAAAGTGGTGATCATGGATGAAGAACTGTCTAAACAATGGGAAAGGCTGAGTCTCACTAAGATGGAGAAGGAGGGGGTGGTGCTACCATCCCTCACGAAGCCAACAATAGGGAAACCAAGTCCGTTGTGTCTGATGTTAATGATAGTGGCAGAAAAAACTATTAACAAGGAAGCATTTAAGAGTATTATGGCCAAAGTTTGGAAACGTGAGAGTTGGATTCAGTTCACTGAAGTTGGTATGAACCAATTCCTTATTGAGTTTAACAATGAGCAGGACATGATACGAGTGCTAAAGGGTAGACCCTGGTCTTTTGATCGTTGGCTTTTATGCATCCAACCTTTTGAAGGATCCAAGTCCATCAATGAGGTGGCTTTCGACAAAGAGGAGTTTTGGCTCCAAGCCTACAATCTACCCTTCAACTGTACGAACCAGGCAATTGGTTTTCAACTAGGCAGCAGTGTGGGAAGGGTCATAGAAGTCCATGCAGATGATAGAGGAATAAGCTGGGGCCGTTTCCTGAGAATAAGGGTAGAAGTTGATATCACCAAAGCACTTCCAAGAGGCACTTTCCTAACGGTGGAGGGGAAGAAGTCATGGATTCATTTCAAATATGAGAGACTACCTTCCGTATGTTTTAAGTGTGGTGTCATCAAACATCTTCAGAAGGCCTATGCTAGTGCAGCAAATGGGGATGGTAAGCAACAATATGGAATATGGCTCAGAGCACCCGTAGCCAGGGATAGTGATTTGCAGTACAAAAAATATGATGGAGGGACTTCTCAGGAGGGCCAAGCTCACTTTCATCCATGGCAGGAAGGAAGGGAGGTTAGGGATGAAACTCAAAGTGGCAAAGCAGAAGTCAAAGAGGAATGCCAGGTATCTAATAGGGCCTTTTCTGATGACAAGGCAAAAGTGGCTGCTCAGAACTACCTGCAGGAAAAAAAGGAATTGTCAAACCCAAGATAGTTACTCGAAACAGAATGAGGAGAAAAGCAAAGTACAAAAGCAGTGGTCGGTTTATCCACTTCAAAGGGGCCCAGCGACATGCTAGGAGTGGAATGCCAGGCATCTAATAGGGCCTTCTCTGATGATAAGGAAAAAGTGGCTACTCAGAACTACCTGCAGGAAAACAAGGATTTGTCAAACCCAAGACAGTCACTCGAAACAGAATGTGGAGAAAAGCAAAGTACAAAAGCAGTGGTTGGTCTATCTATTTCAAAGGGGCCCAGTGACATGCTAGGAGTGGAAGCTGTTGACCTAAGGGAGGTAGGCCCAGTACATCAACAGCGCGACTATGAGCAACCAAATGACCTGGTATCACAAATAAACTCTCTAGACCAATTTATATCTGATCAAGTCCAAATCTTAAAACAATCAAAGGCAAGGGCATCATGGAAGAGAAGAGTAGGGAATTTAAGCTATGATAAATTTTCTTCAGGTTTCTCTATTGATGCAAAGAGAGCTTCTAGTTCCCTTTTAGCCTGTGATGTTCACACAAATGAAAAAAGAATTAAAATTGAGGGAAGAGGCAGCAAGTCCCTACACAATGCGCGCAGACATGGTGGTAGCTATTGAACAGCCCCACCAATCACAATGAATGGCATAAGTTGGAACTGTCAGGGGCTTGGGAACCCCAAGACAGTTCAAGATCTGTATCAAATGGTGCACCATAAGTCCCCATCTTTTGTTTTCTTGATGGAAACAAAGTGTAAAAGGCTCAAAGTTGAAAGCATCCAAAAGGTTCTGAGGTTTGAAAACAGTTTTGTAGTAGATTGCAAAGGCTTAAGTGGAGGGATTGCCTTCCTCTGGAAGGAGGATTTTGAGGCAGCTGTCCATTCATACACTCGAAGCCATATCTCATTATTGGTCAAGGGGATTGGGGGGGGGGGGGGGG